>PQWD01011094.1:0-165637 GCA_019425675.1 Leucinodes orbonalis | reverse complement strand
CCGCCTAATTACTCAGATTACTAGTTTAGAAAAAACATCTGTTTAAATTACCACTTAGTTGCATGCGCGAAAGTCGATAGTGATCTTAGAATTACGATCCTAACTACTATCTAAATGTATCCGATCATAGCCTCAATTATTCATAGTAGTTTTCTTTAACCATATCAACTTAAAACAGTGCTATGTGTTGTACACATAATGATCCATTACCGTTTTTGGCCCTTAGAAACGAATACGTCGATGGCAGTTAAAATCTGTGTTCTTTAATGTTTCAAAGTCTTTGTTCGTTATTAATATTTTAAAGATATCGAAGGTTTAAACTTCATTACAGTATACAATTGAGTCCAAGTTACGAAATTCGTTTGAGTTGAACTGTTACCCATACGGTCGATGCTAACTACAACACTTCATTCGTTATATAAACATAGAAGATTCATTGTGGAAAATTGATTTCCGAGAGGCCCGTAACTGTAGCGCGGGCCAGCACTCCATCGATAAAGCTGCTCGACGCAATGTATGGCGTACCAAGTGGCAGTCTGTTAGATCCGTCACCGTCGTGTTCACATGCCGCACAGATTCATGGAAATCAATACAATCATTATTATACTATAAGGTTACTATTGAAATATCAATTTCACCGTGCTAAATTATATCAATCGATCCACGTGTAATATTGATCCAAACGAGGTAAATTTTTGACGAAGAGCCGTAGATATCTCTGGTATAGGTCTTCTGTCGGGTCCATAGCACGCTGGCTTGTAAGGGTCCTCTCGTGATGTAATTGTCTGAAGCACATAGTGCTGTGTTAAATGCGTTATCTTGTCTGCATTGTTTATATGGCTACTTTTGAGTATAGGTCAATCAATAGAATCATATGAGTGGTATACTATATAGCCTTATTATACCGCCTGTTGAGGTAAGACTTTGGAAAGCTGCTTTTGATCCATGTAGTTTCTATGAAAGCACGCCTCGAGCAGGTTTGCGATGCCCAACCACTTGGACTCCAGCTGACGCCGGTAACCCTCCATTGGTAGGCTGGCCATGAGGCGAGACAACATACGCTATGATTACTTCGGAGGAATCATGGTAGAAACCTTACGCGATGTTACTTCGTACGTTCAATAACAGCGGAGCTTATAATTCAGGTTCAATCAGTTTAAAGGTCATATTTCCCTACAAGCACAAGTCAACCTGACCCGAGAGTGATAATGAGGGCTCAATATTGGAGCACATTCAAAGTAGAAATGATATGCGATGGCGTCGATTCGTGGGAGGAGTACTAGCTGCTGGCACAACGCATAACTGGAGAGTATACGGCTGAGCTTGAGTTGGCATGGTACACCTAGCTAACGTCAACTTTCGCATGCTGAACAAGTCTGGATGTCACGGCTAAATCGGCTGAGTATGTGCGGTCGTAATTCAAATCCTTAGAATTCTATATTTCAAAGACAAACACACCGAATCGCTAAAGACGATTCCTCAGCATTTCGTAAATAATTCCCAAGAAACTCATTGTTTATGCCTTGACATCGACAGTAAATAGATCGTTTTAAAAACTACAAGTGAGTATATTTCAGGTTTTATTTTGGTTAGGTAAAGCATTACAGGACTGTCTACTACTAAAAATAAGTGAAATTGAAATCTTTCAGTAAGTATATTTAACGTTAATTTGATTGGTGTACGGATGACCTTAAGGTTACCGGAGGTAACAACGTATGTCAACTGCTAGGGATGAGGCTATGCGTGGAAACCTAGGGTCATCCTGTAGTTTAGCAGGGAGGAGGCACTTGTTAGGCAGTGTCAATTATCTAGAAATGATCATATTTCATTAGTTGAATTCAATGGCTAAAGTTTTTAATTAAGCAAAGCCAGACTAAGGTTCAAACTGTCATGAATATATGTTTTTTATCCCTTATGACTTCTGTTATTAAGGGGTTCGGTTCGGTCCGCAAACTATCCAGTATATTAACTACCTATGCACCATGCATCCTTCCGTATAGTGTTAATTGTAATAAATAGAATATGACTTGTTTCATTGTTTTAATATGTCTTACTTATTTCATTAAGAGCTGTTAATGTAAATAATTAAGTTTGGATAAAATCTCTCGATTCCTAACTAATGTTTAAATTAAAACAGCATTACTTTGTAATTATCTACTATTATATGTGTATTTTAATAAATCATGATTCAACATTAACAAAAGGCAGGAATATCCATACAAATTAGTAAAAAACAGTACGAACAAGAGCTGAGTCACGTGTAGCCATTGTTTTCAGTGCGAACGCTGACTAGATACATAAGTAAAAATGCGAAACTAAGTATATTCGTTTAGGGTTTCAATTAAATTACTCATCAATTTGCTTAAAACCACAATCAACAGTACAGAGGGCTATTCATCATGTAGAACCAATATAATATATAACTCATTACCAGCCTTCATTTTCATGAATTCATAACCAGATATAATTGATTGTCATGTAAAAGGCTATGCGTATCGCTAAGTTCGGTTGTCAATCAAAGCCGCGGGAAAAATCTAGTACGCTTTAAAATTAATTCTTAAAATTTTGGCTGCTTTTGATTGGCCAATCTAAACAATGGCATATCAATAAGTTGTAATCATCACCATTTCCTATTTTAGACGCTAGACAGAAATAATTCATTTTTATGTATATAGACAGGTCATGTTACCGCGCACACGTGTCGGTTGATTGCCTTTGAAGAAAGACGACCTATTTCAATGAAATACCTCGACAAAGGTCGGTAAATCGAGACGGAATATAATATTATAAAAATTAATGAGCTTCACTCGACGGCTGATGGCGTAGGTCAGTCACCGAATCGGATGGGTGGCCGAAACATATTTCTATACCCTCTGTGTCGTGATATGAAAGTTCCGTATGATATGTCGAATTCCGACAATAGTATAATAAATAATAAAAATTATCTTCTTTCGCTACCAATACATTAATTCAATGCCTCAATGATATGAATACCTACCTACATCATAATATTCTTTCTTCTTAAAAAAATAAGCATTATTTTGCACAAAATTGACATAGGTATTTCATACTAAGAAAATCTTTTGTTTGTAGTAATTTGTTGCCCATCAATTAATCGAGGGCTTATGAAACCCTTTTTTATTTTTTAAAACCTTATTTTTGACAGAATAATAAATTGTAGTTTCTTAACGCGCCTTAAGATGATGTTCGATTTTCTAATAGTCTCCCAGTTACCATGTCCTCTTTACAAATGATAATATAACCTTTTAACAATAGTGCATTCAGTTTCAAAATCATACTAATTCAAAGAGTGTAAGACACGCGGTACCTAATAATCTTTGGTAAACGATGCATCGCATACCGCAAACTAGTTAAGTACATTAATGTTACGTTTAATGAGTATAATTAAACCGACATCATTATGAACATACATTAATTGAAGATACACAACAAAAATATTTTTCTATAGCCACAACGATAAAGGTAATTCATATAATATTTCGTTGTATACTGATACTGTCGAAACTAAAGTTTAAAAACAGAAGAAAAAGGTCAAACATAACTATCATCATCAGCTTATTATACGTCTCCACCGAGCAGCACGAGCCTACCCGCATAGAGTGTAGGCCTTATTCGTCCATTCGGGCCCTGTGCGGATTGCTCGATTTCACGCACAATCTTTGAATCTCTTCGATCGCAAGTGCGCAGTTTCAACCGTAGAGCTTGACGAACTTACATATAGTTTGGAAAACACACATGGTTGGCGAGATGATGAAAGACAGAAAGTACAACAGTCCTCACCAATGAGCCACCGACGAGCAGCTAGGGATATCTAAATATGTGTAAGCATATAACCACATAATGCAAGGAAGCGGGCCTCAAAACAGCATTACCCTGGACATGTTTGCTTGATTTTATGAAATTTTTTTTTTTTATGTCACATGAATTTAAATTGGCTCTATTGTTTCGTTTGAAAGACACATTTCGGGTAGGTGACTGGATAAGTACCTAGTCATCGGCACAGGGTTGCCAACCCCGAAATAAAATTCCTCGTACTTAATCAGCTAAATCTCGTACTTTGAACCTCGTACATAAAAAAACGCCTTTATCATAAAAATACTTCATGAAATAAACATTTGCAGGCTTCTTCCTAAAAATACATCACTTTGTGATAGAGGCGACTAATGCGGAGAACAAAATATTTTATTAATCGGGGTTTTCCCGGTTGAAGACAATGATCGTGCCAATTGACATGTGCAATAAGGCCGCCCATTGTACTCTCTTTTTATTTGGTTTTTGTATCCTTTTAGTTAATTTGGTGTACAATAAAGAAATAAATAATAATCGTCTAAATGCGAGCATTGAATTTTTTGTGTAAAAGTATAATTCTGAAGTTGTTATTTTGTTTTTTAAATATGTTAGCATAGTCACATACAACATAATCGTACAAAATTGATACGAGGTTGATAGTGTCTCGACGTCTCGTACGGAAGACCACAAATCTCGTATTTGTACGAGGAACCTCGTACATTTGGCAACCCTGCATCGGCATTGAGTTTATCCGTGCTTCGGAGCGCATGTTAACGATTTAATTCCGAGGTCTGTGAGGGTTACTTCCATTTAGATATTGTTTTCTGTATTATATAAATTACTAGCGACCAGCCCCGACTCCGCACGGGTGCAAAGCCGATACTAAATAATAAAATACACTGCAGAGACCTCGCGTCACATTCCAATCTTGTATGTGATATAACGATGTAAACAATATCCATTAATTTCCGAGCCTGTTGTGAACAATCAGGTGATCGAGTCTACAATGAGCTAACCAAACGGGAAAAATTTGCAACAAAGTAACTTAACTACGCAGTTTTCCCGGGGTATTCGAACTATGACCCCCGATCATGGAGCCATCTAAATCAACCCCTATACCACGAAGGAATGACGTAGCACCAACAATACCATAGTCTAAATTGATTCTTGATTACAACAATCTTGATATCGTTATCATTGTTTAATATTCCTCTTTACCATACAGTTTTTGAACTGTGAGCGATGTAACGCCAAACAGCAAACAAACCAAATCTTATTTCACAAAAATGTTTTTACGATTGGTGATAATTTTGCATACCCTACTCGTGATCTCTGTGCACGCTACTGTTTATATTGGTGCTGTATAATAATTGTATTTATATGTACCTTGTCCAAATGTTAGTTATAGATTATATATTTACTTTATATATCTCTAGAATAAAGACTTATTATTATTATTATATGTTGTTCTAACATGCACTTTGTAATTTTCTTTGATAAGGGACGAACCTACTTTTAGCGTAGATACCTATACAAATTTTGACGACCCATGTGGTGTAATACCCATGTAGGTTTTTGAATAAGTAAGATTAGTAATCAAGTGATAGTAATTATTAGAAATGTTTAGCGATGTAATAGGAAAACTATGGCCAAATTTTTGAGTACTTGTTTGGGGGACAGCGAGTGCTTAATCATTGTTCACCCAGGAGTGCTTATCTCGATTGATAAAAAAAAATTTTGAAATTATTCATTTATAGTAATACACATTAATCATATTTGTAGGGCAACCGTGGGTGACATATGAACAAAAGGAGGAACTAAAAAATTTTATAAATTTTTGTGTTTATTGAAATGTTATGAAATTATTTTGGTCACATTACCATATAGCTAAGAATGTGCCGCAGGAAGAAAATATATTAGATTTTAAACTAAATTTGGACATTGGATTCAATAGTTTTTCACCAATAATAAATTATTTTCATTGATTGACGATTAATAAATTGTTAAAATTTTAATTGATTACATACAAGATATTATATCTTTCAAATTATTTTAACGGACAAATAGCAACTCGCTATCTTAATTATTTTAAAATATTTAGCCCAATAAATATGGCTAATACAGCCCTGCTTTTTTTGAGCGAATAAAATACTTTAAGGACTTTGGAATTTGTTCCAAATCATCTTAAATTAGATAATAAGACAATAGAGACAACTTGCATATCAAATGACTATGCATTTGACAACGAAAAGCCAATTAGCAATTATTCAAATGTAGTTCATCAGAACATACAAGGATCCCTGGCAAGACCTAAAGTAAGGTTATTCTCAGAACTAAAAAATGTAACAAGTAGTTATTCTTACTGAAACACTGGATAAGGCAACATAATTGTTATATTATATATAGATATTTATAAAGTTGGTAGTTTGTTTAGACGGTGGTCTGCTATTAGGGGTGGATCATTATACTATTAACAAATAATTTAAAATTTAAAGAACGCAAAGATATTGTTGACACTACTTGAGCGAAACTATTGAAACCTTCCGTGTATAGAGCTTGAGCAGGTCTTTATAGGTTAGTGTCTATAGACCTCCATCTTCTGATTATAACTTATTTGAGACCCTATGGAGGAAGTTCTAAAAAAGGTTTTAAATCACCAAGGAAGGTAATTTGTATGTGGAGATTCAACATAAACATTTTAGAATCATCGTATATATGTGTCCAGTTTATTAATTTGTTTAAGTCTTTGAATTATCATCAAATTCGCTGAGCCTACAAGAGCTACTCCTACTACGCTACTGCTTAGATAACATTTTTTTGTGAAAATATTATCTGCAAAAATCAATAATTAATTTGCTTACATCAGACATAGTGGACAGTGGTCACAATTTGAGCACTGTCATGTCTCAAAAACTTTAATATGTTTTAGGCCAGTAAAATAAAACCGAATTAATAGATACAAGCTCTTGTTGACCAAAGAATATTCTGACTCATTGATTATAATGTATCAAATATAACAGTTTATATAAAAACTTGTTCAATGTTATCAAGTACTATGATTGTAATATCCTAACAAATCAATTAAAGTAAATAATTTTAAACCAAATTCTGTGATTGGGCGACACCAGGCATATATAAAAGTAAATATATCTTTTTAATTTATATAACTTGAAGGCTACATCTTTCGGATCCAATATTTAATTGCTTTGTTAGGAAAATATCTCAAAAATTTTTAAACAAAGTTTGTCACACAAGCAAGTCGATCTATTTTGCGTAACAAAATAATAGGTTTCTGGCTAATAAAATTAAGCCCTTGGATATTATTATAAAGAAAACATGAAGAATAAGAGTCCGTAATGAATTTCTCCATTAAAATTACGATAATATTGTAGCGCGGATCTCGAGTAGCTAGTGTATTTGAAAATTATTTTATCCATATCTCAATTGAAAACAACCAGCACTTTAAATTCAAGCTCTTCATTGCGGCTCTGCTTTGACATCTAGTGTTTCTGATGCAAAAAAATTTTTAGCTTAAGCAGCATAACTCAAGACCAATAACCAACACCTTTCAAGAATAAAATATTTAAAAACGAAAGATCTATGGGTTTTCTACTCTATGATAAAAGTAATTTTGATAGTATTGCACCCCATCTAGCATTGATATTTAATACTTGTGTAGATAACAGGTTCTTTCAATTTAATGAAAACAGTAAATTAAACCATTATTTAAATCCGGGGTTGAAATAAAAGTGAAATCCCACTAACTTTAGGCCTATATCTATTTTACCTGCACTTAAGGTAAAATATTTGAGAAAATTATATTCAATCATGTTATTTTCCACTTTTAACGTTAACAAATGATTAATGAAAACAGTTTGGCTTTACAAAAATAAAAATACTAACTGATGCAGGATTGCAACTTATTAAGCATATTTTTGATGCCTGGAGGACAAACATGATGCAATATGGAGTTTTTGCATTTGTCTTACAGCTTTTGACTGCGTCGACATAAAACACTTTTTTATTAAGTTGAGACATTACGTGTATCAAATGCTTCATTGAGTCTTGTAGAATCTTACCTCTCTGAAAGAGTTCAAAGGTCTGTATTGAACGGCATACAATTCGCATGGTGCCCTTTTGCGCATGGGAGTGCCCCAGGGTTCATTTTAGGCCTCTATATTATTTCTAATTATATAAATGACCTCCCTATACTATTGTAAAAGTCTTTCGGATATCTTCTATTTGCTGATGATTACGTCCATGATTTTTAATGTTTAACAGACGTAAGGCGAACTTTTGACGATGTAAGTAGAGCTCTGTCTCAAGTAAGCATTGGTTTACTGCTACATAATCTTTTAACTTAATGCAAAAAACTAAATGTATAAATTCACTATGCCCAATGGTAAGGCAGGTTCGAGACTAACTAACTGTGAATAATGAGGGCAAGTGGAACTTGTAACTCCACTGCATTTCTTGGTATAACTTTAGATTCAAAGTTTACAATGGGGGCCTCCATTGGAATCACGCTGGTAGACGCTTAGCTCGGCAGCTTATGCTGTAGGAAGAATAAGGCTTTGACAGATGTAGGAACAGCAAGATTGGTTTATTTAATTAATTTCATAGTGGTCATGTCGTATGGCTACGTGTTGTGGGGCTCAGCTGCCGACATAATATAATATTTTAACTACAAAAAAGAGCGATCCGTTTATCTCAACCTTAAGACCCCGTGACTCTCTTAAGGAACTTTTTAAAAGAAATGAAATATAATGACTATAGGGTGACAATCACAAATATTTATGAAATTTAATTTACGTCCGTTATATACTATCATACCTTTAAAAAAAAATTGTGTTAGCACAATTTTAATACTAGAAATAGAAACAAACTGCTGTTCAGACTTGAGACTACATAATGTAGTTTAAATCTTCATAGGAAGATGTATAAAGTTTTTCAAGTAAGGTAACCGCAAAATCATTGCGAGTTACCTTTCACATGTTTAAAAGCTAGAATAAAACAACACCTTTTCAAAAAAGGTACTACACTATTGACAATATGTATGTATAACAATTCCGTGGTCTTAAACTCTCAGCTAGTTCAGTGTTTATGATATATTGTTACATAAGGAAAATGAAAATGTTTTTAAAAAAATGCTACACTGTTGAGTTTTCTTGAGTGCGTTCTTTCTCACAGGCCAAACCACTGAAGCGCTTTTTTTTTCAAAGCATCAAATCATATTTTTAGATTAAGTATTTAAATCGTTAATTATTATTATTTTTGTATATTTTTGACGTTCATAGTGCTTTTGTAAGCCTAATTTGAATAAATGTTTTTGACTTTGACTTTGAATAGTCGAAACGTTGGCTACTACACCAAGGATGCCGGGTTCGATCCCCGGGCAGTACAAATATTTGTGTGCATAAACATGTCTGTTCGTTTTGGTCTGGGTTTTTTCTATGTATAATGTGTATGTATTTACAAAAGAATGTATTTATTAATGTTAATCTATTGTTTAGTATACTTCACGCTTAACTTAGGGCTAGATGGCGCTGTGTGAATGTCAATGGATATTTAAAAAATCATAGTCAAAGACAGATAAGTACCTTCTCGTGTAAAAATACATCAATCATGTTATTATGACGTGTGTTGAATACCTTAAGTACCACATACTCGTATGTTATCTTATACGTAACGAAGTAACTTTAATTTTCCGTTAAGATAATTTTTACTACGCTAATACATTTTATGATGATATGATAGTTTTTGGGCCTTATTCTAGATTTAGACTCAATGTTGATCTTTACTTAAACTGAGTTGGGATGGCGCTATTTATCGTGTAGAGTGCTATCCCTTTATAACTTCCCCCCGCAACGCCACAAGCCAAGGTTCGAGTTCCGTTCGGGGACGCCCATAAGCTCGTTGTGTACATTCTGAGAGCCATCTGCGCTCGCCAATTGCCCGGTGAAGCTGTAAAGGCCATCTGCGGTACACAGCAGTAGTCAGTTCGAAAAAAATAAAGATCAACGCTTGAGTCTCGTTCTAAAATACGGGCCTAAGATTACATTTTTTGGCATGTAAACAATGTTTAGTAATCCATCACTCGTACAAATTTTTGAATCTATTCAAGGCGAAAACATTAAAAATCTTCCAAGTGATGTCAACGCAACTGGTCAAAGGTTGAAACGAATACGTACGAAAACAAATCTATGAAAAAATTCCCGAACGTATGCGAAATGCTTATTTTACTGTTATTATGAACATAAAAAATTTACCTACACTATTGGAGTTTTAAATGTGCCAAAATATTGCGAACTTGGCTCTTTAAACCTTTGGATGCCAATGACACTTAAGGGTTCCAGAGACAATCGACTTTCCATTGTGTCTGGATTTCTGGTGTCAAAGGGTTATTGCGAACAAAAAAAATCATAATCACACTTGTTTGTGAGGGTGTTTATATTTTGTAACTGCTTCACGTCTAAACGGAACGCGATTTTAGTACAATATGGTATGTAGTTAGCTGACGCGCTGGTTTAGCACATAGGCTACGTCTTACTGCAGATTTTTTGCGCCGTTGGCCGCGAATGGCCTTAACAGCTCTAGCTCATCTCGGACAAGTGGTGAGCGTAGATAGCTCTCAGCCCCGGGAAATATCTTATATCGAGCGCAGGGCATATTAAAGTATATTAAACAATGTATAATTGAAACTCAAAGTCATCAAAGCGATCACGCATACAACAAAAAAAGTTACACGTCTACAGAAAAAAAAAGTTATGGCCCATAATATTGAATATTTTAATCTCATTTTAAAAATTTAAAAAAAAATACTCACCAACTAAAGTATACTTGATAAGACACGGATGACATAAACTCGTTATCGGCTGCCAGTGTTCATTGTTCACGACGTCTGCCAGATCCTCGGATCTGTTCGTCAGGAATAATGCGAACTCCCTGAAGGTCACATCGTGTCCCAACTCTAGTGACTCGTTGGACGGGTTATCTCGATACGCCTTGATTATCCTTCTGCCGACGCGATCCTGAAAGAAAAAAGTCGTAGGTTAAGTTGATCTTAGAAATAACTTAAGCGAAAACGAAAAGGTGCAACCCAAATGGGGATTTGACCACACGACAACCCAAGCTGGACCAGAGCGGTGGTTATTTAATAGTCTGAAAACCTGCAAGCAGTGTGATAGTGATAGTACTATAAGGGACTGTAAGGTACAAATGATGATACTAAACGGTCGTACGCTGCACGGGAGTAAATTCCCGAAAAACAAAATATTTTCTATACAAAATAAGTTTAAAGGCAATTTTTTATTATCTGCACAGAAATAAAAAAAAATGTTTTCGCGCAGACGCCATACTCGAGCGTATATGTCTCACTATTATTTTACAAAGGTATAAAGAAACATATTACATGCAAAATGTTCAATTTGCTCTTAAATTGTAATATTTAAGTACACGAAGTAGGAGTGTGCCTATTTCATTTTTGGTGTTACAAATACAAGGTATGACGCGTCTTTTAAGTAAGCTTGCGTCGATTAAGACCACCAGCATTTGAAGCATAATCCCTGGCGAGAAATACAATTATTTTATTGTCTCTCTTCCCAATCAAAGGAAAATCCTGGAAGGACCGTCTTTGGATTTATGAGTGAATATGGTATTAAGAATGTTTCATTATCAAAAAGCAACAAATAACTTGTATCCCTCTTAACATCCTGTTAACATTTGATAACATATTTATCATTATGCATTATATTGTTTTTTCCCCAACTTAGATAAGTTCTTAGTTCATTTATATTTATAGTAGATAGTGTCTTGCCTTACCAAAACAATAGGGAACAGTTATCAACCAACAACCACATTGTGATTGCTCATTAGTATTTGTAACTGATAAACTTAATATGTATTTTTTTTGTAAATACATACATTTTTCATCAAAACACCCAGACCAATACAAACAGACATGTTCAAGCCCACAAGTGTTTGTAGTGCCCAGGGATCGAACGTGGAACCCTAGGTGTAGCAGCTGACGTCTCAACCGCTACACCAAATGGGTCATCACCAAAAGTGACATGGACAGACATTAGAGTATGCAAAGTGAGTGACACTAATGGAAAAAACAATTAATATTTTACATTTTTATCAAATTGAGTGCTGTTGATGACAGCAGATCATTTCAGATCTGTAGAGGAAAATAGGGGAATAAGTGGAAATCATTTAATATGTTGGGGGTTGTCTTGACACAAAGGGTATGCACTGCTTGTTTCCATTAGTTCCATTAGTGAGTTCAGGTAATAGCCCAATTTTATCATATCAATGCTACCCAGGAAGGCCCATGTCCTCAATGGGCAGTTGATGTTTTTAATCAAAACAGCTAAAAAAACCTGGCAGGTTTGATTGTTATAATAAACATAAGAAAACTGTTATACTAGGCAGTAATCAAGTAGCCTGAAATGTTCCACTGCAGGGCACATTCCTTCTTATAATATATAATAGCATATATATTATTACTATTGTTTGGGTTTTGGAGGCTATAAGGGTTATACAAACCTGTAGTCACTTCGACCTAGAAGATATTTTGTGACTCGCTCCCCTAAAGAGTTAGAGTTCATCTTAAAGCAACATTCCATTTAGAATTAACAAATACATTAATACCTGAAAATATTTGGCACTCTGTGTATCCCCCTCCAATTTATTTCTATATGCAGACAACAGCCTTTCAAATGGATTCCGGACTATAATCATCTTATGATAGTTTTCGAGCATCTCAAGTCGTTCCGTCTGTGGTACACTGCTCAAATTCCGGAACATTCCCGGAGAGTGGGCCAGGTGAGCTGGTATGGCCAACACATCTGTGTCATTCCATTTGCCAGTCAGTATCATAAATATCCTTTTCCAGTTTGTACATGCAACCTGCATGAAAAAAATTGGTAATGCTTAAGTTACAAATTACCAATGTAAAATAAAAATGCTTGCTGTATTATGAAATTTATGAATAATACTAAAATATTTTTTTGTTTATAAATATTTCTGGGTAGTAAAAGAATCTGTTTTATAAGTGAGCTAAGCTTTAGGGTAATTAAAAATTTACTATAACAACATTTTGAAAATTGTGTACTAACTTAAATGGCATTTTATCGAAATTTCCAGTTATTTCATTACCACATATATATTGTATGTTTTTAACTAGTAAGAATGACCAGATGTGATGTTTGTAAAGTGCTAATATAATTATTAGATTAAGTTAAACACGTTGCAATCTTTACAAATCAAATAATTAGTTTGAATAAAGTTATAAATTATTTAATATGATACCTATCTGGTTTCATGTTTTAAGTCCTAAATGAAATCACATCCTTGTAAGATAATTGTAAAAAATCATAGCCAATTATCGCGATTATTATCAGATGCTATAGCTAATCGATAAACACTAATAATACGTATTACAAGCCAAAAACAAGATTGCCTTGACACTCACCTTTGGTACATAACAGTATAGGAGTTTGTGAGCTTCGTCTACTAAAATGTGCTCATACTGATTACCCGGTAAATTTTCCACAGACCACCGCGGATAGAATCTCTGACACGATTCCTGTATAAGCTCCTGTCGAGCCAAATTCATGGACTGGGTCAACTCCAAAGAATGTTCTATGTTCAAATCATTGTCGTTTATCTCACTGTAATGGCCACTGGCACATAACAATAGGCTGAACAACACTATATTAACGTCTGACCGCATCTTTCACTTAGTAATTTCATCACACACTAATTAAACAAAAACTTTCAAGTTCAGTGTTAACTTTATGTAGGGCAACTCGAATTAGACAGCGCACTTAAAATTATAAACGGATAATAGTTGCTTGTTGTGGGAAAAAAACCATTTTAAGTTATAATTTAATTTAAAAACGTCATTATTATTTATAATCAGAATTAGAGTATTCATAGGTAAAAACGCGCGAGGAGTATAAGTAGTCCAATCTACACTGCTTTGACAAGCATATTAAAATAAAATAAACATCAGGCACTGACAGTGTTTCCACTTTAATATTTTCCTTTCCCCACGTCTCAGTTCTGATTTCCCCTTCCCGAGACTTTTTCCAGCTTTAGTTTTTAGTTTTGGCATTGGTATTAGCCCTGTGGGCCTCAAGGGATATTATAGTATCACCAGAGGCCCACTCTAAAAAAATAAACTAAGCATGATTAAAATAAAAATTAAATGTTCAAATTTTGTTTATAGCCTAATCAGAAATATATAAAACTTGGGGCTGTGTGTGGGTGTGTGCCTCTAATTCCTAGACAATTTACGCAATCAGCATACACAGTTTAGCCAAGAATAGTATTTATGGCCTTAAACGGAATAGAAATAAGGGTAAGTATACGCCACCTGCACTGTTTCTTGAATACGGTAACACGCTAGTACACAATGGTTAAAAAAATAGTCCCGAAATTTTCCACAATACTATAGGTAAAATTTTACTTATGATTTCCCGCAATTTTCCCTTTTCATAACTTTTCCCTTTTTCTTCCCCTCTGAACCCTAATTTCCCCTCAAAAGGGGAATGTCCCTTCAATGTGGAAACACTGGTTACTCACTGAGCTGTCAGTTTTGCACAATAGGGAACATGCAAATGTAATATAAATGAATATTTTGATATTAAAATGTTAAAATAACATAAAAGAACGGACACCGTAAGGTTTATATTTTAATTTACGCTGTTTTTTTGAAATAATTACGAATTGAAATTACTTGAAACGGAACGTAAATTTAAACACCAATCACTGTCATTTACGTCATCTATGTATGAAATATTATTTTGACGTTAAAGGTTTAGTAAAAAGTGAACATTAATACGACAAATTCGGCATTTTTCGAATAAAAATGAAATTTAGGACTGTAAAAGCAGTCTCCAGGAAACCACCAAAGTTAATGTTGACGTGGTTGTAATTTATTTTTGTCGGAAGTGACTTTTACAAACCGCAATAAGCCTGATGCGAAATATGGACTTTTTACGGTACTTTATTGAAATATCAAAGCATAATGTCTACTGATAATCTAGAAATGATTGTTTTTCATCACCAAACATGAAAATTAAAGTAGTGTGCAAAAAGAAAAGGTTATATTTTAACTCATCAGTGTGAGCAGAAACTGCTTGGAAAACGCTGCCTTGAGGATTTCCACATGGAACTGCCCTGTGCAGTCCTCATCCATGGCACTTACACTACACTCTAAAGATGAACCAGGAACAAAGAAGAAATAATAATAATTTCCTTTGTTTTAAAAAATCATTACTTTATTTATATCATAATTGTGTAAGTTTGTATGTTTTTGTGACTGTAATATAATAAATCAATATTAAACTCGGTTTATTTTCAATGCTTACAAGATTTTTTTTATTATTATTGCTGATTCAGGTGTCAAATGCATTATTCTGTTTTAGCATTCAAAAATATAGAGTATGAACATCTCTATTCACAAAGTTTTTAAACTTTTTAACATGATTCCTTATCTTTACAATAAAAAGTTATAGACAACTTTGTTATTGTATTTGTATTAGGTAGGTAAATATGTTTGTTTTTCATACAAGAAGATGAAGAATAACAAGTACTATATAACAAGTATTCTAACATCATAGTTGTCTTCACTGCATCGAAAAATAGTTTGATGAATAATTCATTCGTCTTCACAGCTCGAAATCTCTTTTTTCCTTGGTTTTGTGTCAGTCAAAAACAATATGATTGTTATTAAATGATCACATTGGCACAAAGAATGGTCAACGCGGCTTTTTTTCCGGAGTATCAATTCATTAAATCCATACATTACCAGTTATTTAAAATTCTTATAAATTCTCTCGACAGTCGAAAAAAAAACGCAAAAGTATGCAAGTCCTTGAAGAAAAGGAGGTCTGACGTCAAACGTCACGCCAGCCCGTTTTGGCGCGAAATTTGAATCTGTCAATTTCAAACCGCATTTTTATGCAGAAAATGACAGTTTTTTATTTTTAAATATACTTGTGGTCTATTCCAAATGTAGTTCTTTAAAATAAACACAAAAATAAAATTTGTGCATCTTCCCTATTGAATGAATGTGATCAAACGTCATGATTTCATGAATAAGGACAGCCTTGATTATTATAACATGGTGTGCATACTAGGTTTAGTAGAGGGATGTAATTGCATAAAAAAATGATATATGACATAAACAAATTTTATTGTTATAAACTAATCGACGGCGTTTAAGCAACCTTTATATCATCTTTAACCATTAATTTTTCGGGTACATTACTCTGTAACAAATTGACATGTTTAGTTTGATGTAAAGTGCATTGGTTCTGTAAAATAAACGATTCAATTATCAGATACCTGTTTCTAGATTTGTACGTACCCTAAGTTGCTGTATATAACAAACTTGATGATATTGATGTATTAATGCAAATGCTTCCTCAGCAACTTCTAACTCGTTGTTCTGCCATGCCAAAACTGCTAAACATGCCCAAAGTGTTTCATCTTCCACAGTGCGGCAAAGCTAAGGTATAAATAGATAGATAAAGTTATTAAAGACAATAGGAGTTTCATGAATAAATTGTCTTATCATATTATGTAGCAATTTTTTTACCCTAGTTTCAACTTTTTAAGAAAAAAAATAACACCTAATTCATAAGGATAGTGCACTGTGAAAGGAATTAAGGGTAATATCTCAGTTTTTGAAGTCGCTATATTGTTAGGTAATGTTATTTTATAAATGCCTTCTTTTTTCTATTTCATCATCCTCATGTGTCCCCACCCAGGGGCACGAGTTTTTCTACTTAAAACTATAAAACTCACTTGCAAAGCAGACTGCCACATGTTCGATGCTACGTGTTTCAGTAGTTTTTCAGGGAACGGTGCTAATGAGATGTGAATTAATGAGCCGTTGCCACGACATATTCTAGCTATGCCTTCCTCCACACAAAGAACCACAGGGTTGCGTCCTAGATCACTAAAATAAAACATGGTTTTCACTCGTATATGATAGTTCAACTCAAAAGTGGTTTGTTTTTACATGATTATACTTTAATAATAGTAGTATTTAAGGATACCTACCTGATTTCTTTGGTAACCGTGGTAAGAGCTAGCCAATCTGGCTGGATTGCCGCTTTTGGGCAACACCATGCCACTGCTGAACTAGCGCGCAGGCCTACCAAAAGTTCAGTCTCCGAGCTCCAAGCAATGCTGAGAATTTGAGATCCTAAAAAGAGTTGTTTGTAAAAAACTGTACGGAATTTGAATATAAAAAACAAATACTGATTTACTAAACAAAAAATACACTGACCAAGTTTCACAAATTTGGGTTTACTGTCCTTTATAGTAACGACGTATAAATCTCTATTATAGTCTAGTAATGCTAACTGTCTCTCGTTGAGTGGCCCTGTTTGACTCAAAGCTATTGTAGAAACTGTCATCTTATGGGACAACTTTGTTACTGTATTGTCCGATGAACTCCGCACTATCAGGCCGGTTGGAAGATCAAACACATGGATAACTGCAAAATAACCCATCACATCACTAAACAAACAATAAGAATGTGTTCTTTTGACATCAATATAAAAATCAAGCACATAGCCCGTAGAGAAGAGACCCAGCACATACAACTTTGAGGGTACTTCCACTTCACCTGGACGGACACAAGCCTTTTAATGGCATGGGCCATTGCGGTGGGTTATGGTCAGAGACCACTTAACGTTTTGTTGGGTCATAATCGGGGAGGTATTTGTCCACCAATAAAAGTTAGGACTGTAGTATTGGTAGAACCACAGATAATATATTTTATAGTAGTACTTAAGTAGTCCACAGCACAAATTTCCCAAAACCTAAAAAAAATATCTACATTTTCATTTTAGGATTCATTTTATGTACTGATGCTTTACAACGCAATGCAATATATAAACAAAAAATAACTGTTATTATATTAATTGTACATAATATCGCATATACCCATTCGATGATAAATAACAAAACTAAAACTGCGCATATATACATACTTTTCCTATCTGTTTGGTCGATAGCAGCTAAGGTATCTGGTCCTAGAGATACAGCAGCTCTTCCAAGAGTATCTGGTCGAACACTCCATCTCCGGGCTCGCTAGCAAACGTCCCATATAACTATATACTGACAGACCAGCTCTTTCCACTATACATATACATCTGAAAATGACAGAAAACGTTGTCTGATTGCCTAATAATATGTTTTTGAATTCAAAATTATACATACAACTTTAACGTGTTTTTGGGCATTCATTTCTAGCAATTCGTTTTGTGTTTGCTGTGAAGAAAGATTTAATGGGTCTCACTTTTCGGGACCAAGCGAAACATCCGTGCACTACAACAAAAGATGCTCTGGCCATCCCCCAAAACGCACTGGACCAGCAGAGTGGCGGTTTAAGTTGTGGTCCAAAACCCCTAACAACTGTAACCGTCAGTAAGTAAGTCTAGCCCTTCAATAAACTCTACCGATGGAATGATGTAAGTATTGTAACGCAGGGGCGTTGTACACGTTTTATCAGAAAATACTAAGCAATCAATAAAGTGGTGCTCATTTTGATTTCTACTTAGCTTTTCCCCAATATGTTTCTATCTTTTAATAAATAAGCATAGTTAATAAAAGTTTTTAAAATTTTAAGTAATTGTCACTAACCTTTCCGCCAACAGTATCATACTAATTGTTCCTTCCTTTAAATCAAATGTCACTGGGGTATTCCACGAAGTAAGTTTATGTATAAAACATTGCTTTACTGTGGCAATAACTAGATGGTTATACCCTAAAGCCATCTGTATAACTCGGTCTGGATAATCGAGTTGATCACTTTGCTCGGTGATAATGTCTTTTATTGCTATTACCTTCCTTCCAATCTGCGTGCATGCATAATTTTTCCAGGTGTATTCCCTTGAAAACGTTGTCATTATGAATACGAAAATAAGGGTTTTTTAGTAACGAATATCAACCAATCGCAGACCATTGACACACAGCGTTTAACACCATAGAATATATATTACTATAGTGTCTCAAAGCATTATTGAAAATACACTAATTGGGTCTCAAAAGATCTAGGATTCATAATTTACAAAGTATTATTTACCTATCAATTATATGTGCAAACAAAACATGACCATTAGCACAAGCTGCTGCCAGCTGTGTACCATCGGAAGACCAGGCCACGCTGTATATGCTGCCTGTAGATGGACGGTCAAGACAATGCGACCACTGTAAAAAAGTTTAGAATTTATAAACAAATAAAAAGTTCAGAAATAACTATTTAGTAAGTCTCCTAAATCCTGTAATCATACGAGAGTCCAACGTTTATTCTGGACCTACCTATCCTTGTTAAATAACAGAGTGTTGATCTAAAAACTCTGTAAGCGTATTTTTTCAACTTCATGATAATGTGTACAGGACATCTGCGACCTAAAGCCAGAGTCTTTTGTATTTTAATCGCACCTGCTCATTGTTCTCCTGCTTTTGAAAGAACCACGGTTTGCTTACCAGCCTAGAGTTTTTGGATACCGTTATAATGTTCAATTGCCTAGGTCTAACTAGTCTCCGATAAAATCTTTTAAATAAATATTATCATCAATTTAAATACGATTTCCACATATTTAAATCTTTATTATAATACATTCTTTTATAAACATTCACTTACTCCATTAGCATTACACAACCTAATTAGATTGTAACTGCCAATCACGAATAAATCACCAGCCGGAGACCAGCTCACACTCGTTATAGGTTGTTCGTGTTTTACGCTCATAGATATTTGTTGACCAAACGTGTCCCAGATCTTGAACAAATTAAAATTAAACAGTACACCAACAAAAAAGTCAAGAAAATGTATTATTTATGGTATCATCTTAATTTTACTTATGGGAGAAAGTATCGACATAAAAATAATGTACCAATTTAAGCTACTACTCCACTAGACCATTCTACGCTTGGTATGCGCATTTATGGTAGTGAGTTTAAATTTTCAAGAGATCTATCTCCCTGTGCTCTGCTGTATACTGCTGAACAGCATTAATTGCGTAAAATCGAATACATGCTAACCTTTGTGAGTCCATCTTCCGAGCCAGAAATTATCAAATTATTATTTGCATTCCAAGCTATGCTCAAAATGAGACCTTCGTGAGCTTTCCACTGAAATAAGAAAAAAAAACAAAACTATTATTACATTGCGTGCCATACCTCTACGTATCACGTACGAACATAGTCTCAAAATCAAAATCTCATATTTGATGTCTGGTGAACGACCTCAACAGTCAAGGACCTTTTGACTAATCGCTAATTACAGACCCCACAAACCGCTTTTGATGCCACGACCAAACAGAATAGTTACTATAGGAAATAATAAAAACACGTATACGAGGTCGTTGTATTCTGGATGCTATATTTCTGTAAAATAACTCTATCTTCAACCTCGCAGTCCACTGTTGGACAAAAGTTCTCCCCCATTTTGCGCAAGATATCTTGGTCCTCAGCTTTTCTCATTCAGCCTCCACCAGCGACCTTACGCAAGTCGTCAGTCCATGTGCCAGTTGCTAGTGAGGATTGTTCAACAATTGACTTTAAGACGAATCGAAAAAGTAAATTACTCTAATCGTTAAGGAGTTGATATCTTACTTTTGTAATCTTATTGCTAGAATTCAGTTGCTTTATAATTAGAAAGTTTCCTTTTGTATACAAAATACTGCTACTGTCTGGGCTCCATACAGCATTATAACAAGGTACATCCGATTGCACTATTGTAGATCGTAGCAGCCCATTTCTAGACCAAACTTTAACAAAACCATCTTCGCCGGCTGAAAAATTAATAACAGTTAGTTTAATTTTGTTTTTATTTACAATATGCGATTTAACGCATCTTTATTTTTTTGCATCTTTAGATGCTATTTGACCTTGGCGACAATATCTGTTTTGTAAGTTCCCATTTGCGAACTGGACAGCATTTTCTCTTTTATAATGTATTGGTGGTGAGCCACTAAGAAGCTACAACTGTAAAAGTATGTATTGAGGTCGCTACTTTTGACAAATCGTGATTATTTCCATTTATTCTGAGGAATGACAAAGTCAGTCTTGGAAATCGGGAACAGACGGCTAAACCAGGTACAATCATGGACTTGGCAGCGTGTACTCAGGGACGATCCTGAGCAGAGTTTAAAATCCGGGTTTCAAGACTTTTTTTTCGAAGTGTTTACTAGGTACTGTTGGCCACTTTCCTTCTGTGAATTAAATAACTCCTGCTTACCTGTAAGCAGTCCTGCTCCATCAGGGCTCCATTGTGCAGTGAGACAAGCACCTTGATGAGCATTTACACTCTTCTCAATGCGACCGTTATGGTTTACAATGTTAAACCTACAAAATGTACAGACATCCAGATATTATATTGTCAGCGATTTTATCAGCATCTTGTTAAGACTTGATAAATTTTCTTCATTATAATAATGTAGTACGAAAGTTTAAAATAATACGAGTATTTATCGCGACAACGTGTTTCTTATCAAAAATATCTGTACCGGGATTCATACAAAGAACTATTAGATTGTATTACATATGCTATACAAGTATATGTAATAATAACTAGCTAGTACCTACAATACAACTACAGTATCTTCAATGGGACTCGAACCCAGAGCCTTAAAATTTTAAGCGCTATTTTGGCTACTCCAATTCAATCCAGAATTACTATGAAAGGGTTTGTTTGTACTTGTAAGTTTTATTATGATTATTAACAAACTTTAAACTACATATATTAATATTATTAAACGAAAAAGATATTTTTCTATTTGCTCAGAAAGTATACCATATCTTAGATGCGTTATTGATTTTCTATAAGCAGTGACAAATCAATGTAAACAGTTATTGAGTTCAAATGTTCAAGTAATCTGACGTCAGGTCATGTACACTCACCATAGGTGTACGTTATATTCAAAATATCATAATATGGACATAGGTATACCAATATTCAGGAGAGGTACGTAAAAGTATAGTAGATACTTACAGAAAGTACACAATAATAGCTATGAGGCCTATCTCAGAAGTGGGTTTACTAATCCTATCCTATGCACACAGCCTGGACTAGACATATTATTTTTCCAAAACACTTAAATTATCACTCACTTGCCATCTGCAGAAGATATGAGAATGACATCATGTTGATGTTTGTTTCCACCAATACTTATCTTGGGAAACAAATGCATGCCAGTGGGATAGAAGTCGTCAGAGAAGGCGGTGACAACCATACATTCGTTGGTAACTAAATTCCATTTTAGTAGCTTGTGATCATCCCTTAACATAAAAAGTATAGTTACAGAATTGTATCTGCTTTTCTAGTTTTTGTCAAAGATAATTTTAATAACAACAATCTAGCGATACTAATAACTGAATACAACAAATGTTAAATACATAAGTATCCTCAGCCACACCGATAAGTGTCGGTGGCTCATTGGTGTGGGATGTTGCCTTCTGATCTGGAGGGCGCAGGTTGAAATCCCGTCACGTACGAAAGTATTTTCGAAATTTGTTCGTTTTTGTAAACCTGCGCACATCTTCGAAGAGATTCAAAGGCTGTGTGTAAAGTCGGCCAATCCGCATTGGACCCGCGTGGGCGTCTAAGGCATGCTCGTCGGTGGGGATGCATAATAAGTTGATGATGATGATATATCCTCAGCCAAACACAGTGACAATAATAAATTGTAAATGAATAAATACCCAGACCCAGACCAATACAAATAGACATTTACATATTATATAGTCAAATGTTTGTGATGCCCGGGGATCGCGGTACCCTTGGTGTAGTAGCCGACGTTTTAACATTTGCACCACACGGGTCGCCAAAATTACAAGCAAAAATTAGAAAACGCTTTACACCTGTATAGAACGCAAGGTATAGTGTGCCTACTTCTTTACAAAAATCATTCACTCACATTAGGATCATTGTAAATACTGTCATTCATTCCCAAACTTTCCAATTAAAATTTAAGTAAATGTAGAATCTATGTTTATGTATCATCGTAATCATCGTAATCATACAATGACATAATAACGTCCAAATATGTTTAAATTATTTTTAAAATTTTGAATCGTGTAAATAGGTAGACATTAAGCATTTGTGAATTACTTACCCACAAGAAAACACATCTTCAGTATTATTCCAACTTACACAAATGACTACACCGACATGTTTGGGTTCTTTAAAAAAGGATATTTTTAATTTCATGATTCTTTTAACAAAGAAAGTAGAAATATTTTTGTGTGCTGCAAATAAGTTGCGGTATTGTATTTGTTTCCTGTTTCCGTGGTTACAAAATGGTGTACCGTGTTCCTATTCTAGTAATTCATTGAAGTAATTACGTACACCTTAATCGAATGTTAATGTGTAATAATAGTGGATTATTAACCATTAAGTGTTAGTATACAAGTGCAAGTGTTGGAAAATGCAATATAACAGTAAAACGGTCACTTTGAGTTGTCCCAAGAAAGCCGCATTAGGTTTCTGTAAAATCTCATCCTTACTGACACTAGGAGGGCATTCATATATTATATATTATCACTCACATCACTCATCCTGATCATGTTCATCATAGATTTCTTCATAAATGAAACAAAAGAATATTTACTAATGACGAGGCAGCATAGTCTCTGATTTGAGCCTGTTACAAATGGAACGCATATAAAAAATTAAAGACTTTGACATTGACAACGTACCAATCGTCAAAATCTCACATGTTCTTCACATTTTTTGTGACCATCTAATGTTTTTTCGTGTTTTAACCTAATAATTTTTCGTTTGTTCACTATGTCCGATGTACCAGATCTCAGCAGTGATGATGAAAACTTCGAAGAAGATGATTGGCAAGAAATGGAGACCAGTAACACAATGGTAACATGCTTATTTTGTTCGGAAATTCTACCTTCAGTGGAAGAAGGATTAACCCATTGCAGTTCTATCCATAACTTTAATTTAAACGAATTAAAGGTTAAACTCAACATGGATTGTTACTCTTTTATCAAAATGATCAATTACATAAAAACACACAAGCCGAAACCAGAAGATATAACGGCAGCAACACAG
The DNA here is from genome assembly GCA_019425675.1 of Leucinodes orbonalis. Taxonomy (NCBI): domain Eukaryota; kingdom Metazoa; phylum Arthropoda; class Insecta; order Lepidoptera; family Crambidae; genus Leucinodes; species Leucinodes orbonalis. The sequence continues at coordinate 141,732 of PQWD01011094.1, read as the reverse complement.
TCGCTTTGGGAAGATGAAAAGTATCTAAAACCGGTCGAAAACGATGAATGGCTAATGTTCGATTTTGAGTCTTTGTCAGAAACACCGAGTTCGCCAAAGACTTACCACGCAAATGTTGAAAATGGTCTAGTAACATTGTCTCAAAACCATTTTATTGAGTTACAGCAGACAATACAAACCTTAACTGCACAACTAGGTGAAAGTCAAACTCATCTTCAAATGGCAAATGAAGATATAAAGAAGATGCAAGATTCAATGAAAACAATAGTGGATGGGGGCAGGTCTAACAGTAATGGAGATAATGTTGACAAAGGAGTAATCGTTAATTGTGTTTCTAAAGTGTCTTTGGAAGATGATGAAGGTTACTTTAGCACTTACGCACATTTTGGCATTCACTATGATATGTTATCGGACAAAGTACGAACGGAGAGTTATAGAGATGCTATTATGAATAATAAAGAAGCAATCAAAGATAAAGTGGTTTTAGACTTAGGATGTGGTACAGGTATCCTCTCGATGTTTTGTGCATCTTCGGGTGCTAAAACAGTCTATGCTTTGGACCAATCAGAGATAATTTACCACGCAATAGATATAATCACAGAAAACAATCTGCAAAATGTCATCAAAACTATAAAAGGAAGATTAGAGAACACAAAGTTGGATGAGAAAGTTGACATAATCGTGTCCGAGTGGATGGGCTATTTTTTGCTGTTTGAAGGTATGTTGGACAGTGTTATTTATGCAAGGGACAACTGTCTCAAGCCTGGTGGGTTGCTGTTGCCTAACCGCTGTAATATAATTCTTGTTGCCAATGGTGATGTTGAAACACACAAAAAACTAATTGACTTCTGGTCGGATGTCTATGGTTACAAAATGAACTGTATGAAGTCTGAAGTGGTAAGAGAAGCGAGTGTAGACATTGTTCCATCCAAACATATTATATCAGAGTCATATGTTGTAAAGGAAATTGATATATCAACATGTGATATAAGCACAATGGACTTTAAATCAGATTTTGAACTTGTGATCACCAGAGATGGATATTTGACTTCATTAGTAGGTTACTTTGATACATTCTTTGATCTTCCAAATAATGTGTACTTTTCCACTGGCCCTCACAAAACGCCAACACATTGGAAACAAACTGTCTTCTATTTTCGTGATTGTAAAGAAGTGAAACAAGGTGAGATTGTTACAGGTACTATTGTATGTAACAGGCATAAGAATAATGTTAGAGGATTGGCTGTGCAAATTAATATATTTGGTAAAAGCCATAAATATCTTCTTAGTTAATTAAAAAATAACCCATTAGTAATTTTAAGTTAAAAGCAGGTATATTTAGAGCTATGTTATGTTATTAAAAGATTATTTGCGTCAAGATGTTTGACGTAGATTGTTCTAGATTACTTTTATCCTTTGAAATAGGATTGAACTTTTACTAATGCATTTCATGATCTGTTATAATTTAACATGCCTCTAATGATGTGAAGCAGTGCTAATACACGTTAAGATGATGTAGTTTACACTTTGATGTTGTAAACATGATTGTATATATTACTTGAAATAAAATTCAAGGTATTTTCTACGAAAATCTTTATTTTATTTTACATATAATTTACACATACCTAAAGGTGTTTAATATTTCTATTTACACAATGTAGAAAAGAACCTAAATTTGTTAAAAGAATCACCACATGACTTGATTTATTAAATATAGTAAAAAATATTGAGAAAATGCTTTATAATGTGGATTATTGTTTATTAAATGCATTAAAAATAGGTAAGGTGCTATAATATTACAATAGGTTTTTGCCTTACAGTCTGTAGGTTTTGCAAATGGTAGGTATATAATAATTATGTACTTAGTAATTACTTAGGAAGGTAATTTATTTGTAATAATATATGAGTCTTTTTAAAGGCTTCGGAATGTAGGCATATTCAGTATTCAAAGCAATGATTTATTATTTTGATAATTATGCAGACACTAATCAGACATAAGGGCTATGTACAGTGAACATTAAAAATAGCTGAACAAATTATTTCGAAAATACAATATTGTCATTATTTATTTTATTAAAGTGAAAGCACACACAATAAACATTACTACTATGACAGTACTCCTTGAGAAAATCATGTTAAGCTAGTTTTGTTGCTAACTGTACCTATTGCAAGCTATTGTTAAGAATTGTAATGATATCGAAATCAAAATGACACTAATTTTAAGGGGTTAAATTATTCTCCTAGTATGGGTGGGATGCTCAGTATTAAATTGCAAAATTTAGCCGTATACCTTTAGTAAGTCTATGTTACCAAAGTTCAGTCTCTATCCCTGGGGCCACACTACCGAGAAATGCCATTAGTGCCGTTGATGGGCGTTAACTTCTGGTGTGGCCACCACATCAACGCGATAATTTTAAACGGCATTACAACGTATTGGCGATATCTCGACTGTCGGTACGCCAAAGAGGTTTACGCGAGAAATAATGCGTTGTAGCGGTCACACTTGATATTGTCAATAAGCGTCGTCATCGCGTCGGGATCGCATGTGTTTGTTGACGTATAGATTAGGGTTGCCTCCTTTTATTTTTACATTTAAAGTACATGGTTTTTATAGGTATTTGGTTAAAGTTCATTGGTTTTATAGATATTGCATATTGTATTTAATAAATTAATATCCACTGACATTCACACAGCGCCATCTTGCCCCAATTTAAGCGTGAAGCTTGTATTACGGGCACTACACAACTGATAATTATTTTTTTGTAAATACATGCATATTTTAAATAGAAAACACTGTAAGTGGTCAATACAAACAGACATGTTCATGCACACAAATATTTGTAATGCCCGGGGGCGTAAGACGTTAAGGCCTAGTGAAACTTGAAATAAAAATAACCCTTAACCCTATGAACGCTAGGAATCAAGACACAATAGTAAATCTTTTATATCTGACGCCTTTCATAGGGTTCAAATCCTCAGGTTTTAATACACTGACATGCAGTTTCATACCAAACAAGGTCTGAAGGGACTCAACATCGGTGAAACTTATATTTTAACATGTATTTATTACATATATTATACGCAGAAAACACTGTACCGAAAATGAACCCGGAACATTTGATAAAGCTTATTTGCACTGTAAGTTTTTTTGGAAATTATTAAAGTACGTAAAAAAATCATTGTAGGTAACAATAGATGTGTGATTCAAGCTGTAATCCTCATATTTGAAATCGCAATTAAAACGAATTTTGACAACGCTAAAAAAATGACCTGAAATAGTACTAAATAGTCGCACAAGTCAAAAAATAGTACCACTTTAGTTTCGGATATGTAGCTATAGGTTGGTGAGGATTACAGCTTGAACGTCAAGCTGCAAAGGTACCAAAGCTGTAAGGTAGGTTATAGGGTTTGATTCATAGAACCGGTATATGGCTATTGATATTTATACATACAGAAATGAATTGAAACATGTTGAAGCGAGTCTCAATAAATATCAAGGTAGGTAGACACTATATCTCTCGATATCACTACGAAACTTAACACAATTAATAATAACGATGTCCATAAGGCTCCGTACACTAGATTCTACATTTTCATAAAGCTATATTCCCAATCAGAATGGCATCAATAAACTACATCCTAGATTATATTGATTATACTTAACATTTACCTCAGTAAATACACTAAATGCACAATATACAGAATTTGTCAGTAAATCTATATAATAATTCAAATAGACGATAGGTATACATATATAAAAAAGATCTATGTTCATATCTCTACAATAAGCGTCACCATGTGGGATAAACGACTATAATTACACCCCCGAAGTAATAAGAGACCTAATATTATCAATAACATATGATTATGGATCCTCTTTGTTTGATATTGAATGATAATGGTCCCATGTTCCTACAAGGAAAGCTAGGCCTCTGTTTTCTAGGTTTAATGTTATTCCACGAATATGTTTTATAGGTAATATATTCAGTTTTAAGCAAGAATGTTTGATGATCAAAAAGCTTATTATTAAAATTTGTATTTTTGAAAATTTCACACAGGTACTCCTTTCGCCAATAGATATAATCGAGAAGGACGGTATTTTTACATTGGGTCCTCCTTACCTGTGATACTTTAATTGAACCTATTTAGAATATTCCCAGTTGCCCCCACTTTAGTTCCATTTTCTCTATCGTATCCCAGTTGCCACAGGTCCCCAACATAATCAGTGAGGTGACTGGGAATAATTCATTTTCTCCCGCTTAAGTTTGCCACATTCAAAACATTCAGTCTACTGGCTTTTATTAACCCTCAAAAGGAGCATATTGAGCGTGACCACTCAAGATATAAAAGCGTTTGAATTATATAGTTTTGGCTAAGTTTGTGATTATTGATAATTTAACCAAATGATCCTATTATATTTGATACTTGAAGTCACACTACCTATGTGTATACATACTATTCACCTATACCTAGAATTTGAAATTGCGATTATTTAGAAAATAATTTCATATTAAATAACATTTGGTCAGGAATATCAAGATCTCCAATTTGATCGGAAACATTAAAATTAATAAGCGTATTTTTCATATGGGTTAAATTTAATACTAGGTTAAGCTACGTATATTTATTTATCATTATTTTACATTTAATAATCCTATATATTGTATAGCAAGGTGTTCCATTCCTTGTAGAGTAGTGCATATGACTTATATAATAAGTAGATAGTTTGCTCCATCACCAGCATTTTTGATATAGAAACACTTAAAATGTAGTTAGCTTTTATCCTATGTTGAAAATAATTTTCAGTACAATTGTAATTTGTAAGTATAATTATCCTACATGCTAATATAATGAGTAGGATAAGAAAAGAATGGTTTGACTTATCTATCTATTGAAAACACTCAAAAGCTTACAGAACCCATTGTGCATGACAATTTTCGAACGAAGCATAGTTTTTTTAGTTCATATATCCTACAAGAAAAACTAAGACCCAACTATGAATTTTCACAATGAATTCTTGGCTTTAGTGCTTTGATATAAGCTATATGATATTATTAAAATGGGGGATTGCCCAAATAATACTTAGCGAATTACATGAAATCCTTAAACTAATGGCGCCTACCGTTAGCGGCTGATCGCCTATTTCAATTGGCTCACTGTGTTGTCTTCCACATAGAGATTTATACATTGAGGCTTCGCATTGTGCTTCAAAGTCATACATTTGTGCGTACACACACTAGCAACGAATAAAAAGCTCCGCACACTTAACAATGTTCAGCTTTGTTTATAATATAATTTAATACGCTGTAACAACTAGTTTTAACACTATTTACAAGTGTGGCCATATATTATTCCTCTGTTGGAGGTTGAGCGCTGTGGCTCTCTTCCTCTTGCTTCGCACGAGCTTCTGCGTCTGAAACGTAAAAACATAGCGCGTATTATGTAGGTGTTTTAACACTGCTAATGGAAAAAAAATGATTTAAATGCAATGTTAAGCAAGTAGTTATAAAGAGTTACACGTGCATTTGGGGCGGTTAATATAAAATGTTGTAACTGCTATTGCAACAAGAGATAGTTAATACGCACGTGAGAAGAAACATAAGTTTAACGGAGACAGCAGAGCGATACAAAGCTTTTGGGCATCTAATGTTGTTTAGTCAATGTTATAATAATAGCATTGTGTTCAGCAAATAAAGGATGTGATGACAATTTTGTAGGTAGGTAAACTGTGTACCTAAGAAGTTAACTTTTCGTTTTTTCGAGTCTGTCTCCTAGTGAGCAGGAGATAACCTTGATAGGTCTAGGTACTTAAAGTTTGTTGGCAATCATCATCATTATCAGATCATTAAACGTCCCCACCGAGGGGCCCGAGCCTACCCGTATAGTGTGATTAGGCCTTAGTCGTCCACGCAGGCCCAGTGCGGGTTGGAGGATTTCACGCAGGCAGGCTTCCTCGCGATGTTTTTCCTTCACAGTAAGAGCGTCGGATAGCGTACATATAATTTCGATAATACATTAGTACATGACGGGATTTGAACCTGCAACCCCCAAATCGGAAGGCAACAGTCCATACCAATGAGCCACCGATCTCCGACCTCCCGATCTATACATTGATGTTGGCCTCTACATATTATATATGTATCAAGACAAAGTAATTCATTGATGTCTATGGGTGAATCGTTTTTGTGTTAGATTTATAGAAACTCGATACATGACAGGTGTTAGGACTATTACCTGCGAAGTTATTAGTATTAGACGATTACCTAGTTCGTTATAACAGAAAAATTTTTCAGCTAAATGTGTCACAAACAGGTTACGATCCGAAAACTTGAGGCTCGGATGAGTTGTAATAGTTTTATACTAATGTAGCTTAAAATTTACCTTTAGCAGCTTGTTCCTTCCAAATTTTCTTATTGTCGCTCAAGCAGGCTATCCACGGCTTGCGAATTTTGAACTTTGTACTGGCTTCAGTAACTAGAAATGACACGAAAACCACATTTTAAAATAGGAACTTTTCCTCGATTTATGTTTTGCATGTAATGTATTTATGATACAACTAGCACTGCGTCACGGTTTCCCATGGGAATTCAGGAAAATATAAAGCCTATGTGTTATTCTGATACGTAGGCTATGTTGCTGTAAAGTTTCACCAAAATCAATTCGGTCGTTTAGAGTTAAACATTCACTAACTTTCGCCTTTATAATAGGTATCTATTAAAGTGATAAGTAAGTTAGCAATTTCATTGTGATCCCACATTTTGTTTAATACCTCTCCGCTATAATCATGTTGCTTAATCAAAAGTCCTGCACTAAGTTTATGATTACAGTAATTTCTTTCCCTTGTTCGGGAATGATAAAGTAGATAAATTCTCTGACCAACACTTGCTGGATATAGGCTTCTTCTATTATTGTATGGGCCCCTAAGCCACAAAATTGACTTTGTGGCAACGCCGCTAAGTAGAACAATCTGGAATCATGGCGGTTAAAAGGTGTATGAGCAGAACAGATGAGGTTGGTCCTAGAAAATTAAATTGGAACCACTTACATCCCTCATTTATAAAAATGTCTTCTTGATGAATGCATCAAGAGGACATTTTTATAAATGAGGGATTTTTATAAATTTATTTACACTTTCTACACTTTCTTAAATGAATGGCACATATATTCACTCTATTTGCACAGATCGAACAGTTATCTAAATCGGACCTTCGTACCACTTCATCACGAAGCTTATTCATATAATTGTATTTTTATTATTTTTTTATGTTCCGAATTAAACAGGTTCATCTGATGATAAGTAATACGCCTGACCATGACCGGGTGGCTTTGAAGGAGATAAACAGTTATTATTCTCCATCAATGCCGCTCTGCGTCCGTCACCCGAGACAACAGATGTTAGGTATCTTATACCCGGTAATTTCACTAGCTACAGTGCCTTCATCCCGAAACACAAAAATGCTTAGCACTCTCATATGTCGGGGTGATATCTGGCACTGCGGTGGTACTAGACCACTCAGTATCGAGTCTACCACCAAGTAAAATAATAGTAAGCTTATCAAAGATTTAAAGAAATTGATACCTTTGCCAGTGCCATCCTCGTTAATAGCCTCGTGGCCTGCAGTGCTGGCGTTGTTTTTTGTGTTCGAGTGCAACGGGCCAAGCACCACCTCCAACATATCAGCGCACACTGCCAGGCTCGGTTCCACTATAAACTCTATGAAGCCGATCTGCGATTCCGCTACCAAGGTGTTGTTTCTGTCGCACAGTGGACTGAATGGGAGTCCGAGGTCTCGCTCTTTGTCTCCTTGGAGGAAGAACTCGTCCAGCAAACTCATAGTCCACCGGTGGTGGAGATCCCATCTCTGTAATTGAGAGATGTTGGTGGCAATTTAGTGGATTGATCTTGGGAAGAGTTATTTTAAATTTGAGATATTATTATGTCGTTCGTTTATTAAAAAATAGGTATAGGTGTGAAATACCTGTATATCGTTAGGTAGGTTTATTCAAAATACATATAATTTTCTCAAATGCGTCTATTAATTCGAATAAAATTAATCATATGCATTAAAATTCATCATAAAGAAAGACTTGTTTATAAGGCTTTGCAATCTCTTAGGTCGGTTTTATGGTTTCTCTTGAAGATAGTTTCTCAGATTTTCAGATGTCATTAAATTAAACTTTGGTTGAAAAACTCATTCCTAAATTTTGATTAAAAACAAATCTTCAAAGTCCATTGTATACGTCGCAAATAACCGATAATTATACAACGTCGCAAGCAACCGATAATGTCTTATTCTTTGCCGGTAACAGGATAAACCTCACCTTAGCAGGATGCGAGATGTCACAGCAATGCAACACCAGAGACGCCGCCTTAGACTTGTCCACCGTAGGCTCTGCGAGAGTCAGCAACGACCTCATGTTCTTTAGCTGTTGGAAGTGGAACGACATGTCCGTCGCGAGCACCATATCGATGACCAGGGTACGGAACTCGCGGAACTCGTCTCTCGACAGGTTCTGGAGAATATTGCAGTCTTCGTCGCGCATTAGTCTGTAAAAATTAAGGGAAAACGTTTAGTTATCATTATCAGCCTGTAAGGGCCCACTGCAGGGCTCAGGCCCACACAGCATAGCTATGGGGAGATTGGGTCGTAACCTACCACACGGGCCCAATGTGGATTAGTGGGTATTAATGTCGTTTTTTTATATATTGAATACACTAGAGATACTCATAAAGTGTTCTTCTTTCTTTCTTAGTAAGTGCTTAAGAAAAAAAATTGTATGTTACTTGCTGCTGCGGAACTCACCATGAGTGAATCCGACTCGCACTTGGTCAATTCTTTATACATCGGATAGTGGACGGGACGACCAGTTGGCTCAAGCGATAGTAGTGACTTGCCTTTCCTTGACATGACGCTGTTTTGAAGGAAACCATTAACTTTAGAAAGTTATAGCCTGCCGTAAGGTTGGTCTGAGAAAAAGGTCTGGTTAGGTAACTAGACGACATAGGGCTTGACTTGCCATCCCGTGATAAAGTTTTAAAATAACCTATAGTTTGTTAGATGTGGACTCTTTCATGTACCCTAGATTCATTACATGTCAATACGTAAATCTACCGTTTACAAATCCTTTACTTTTATAATTTTAAAAAGGAGCTAAAAGTCAAAATTTAAATGACTGATTTAACGTTTTAATTATAACAATGTACGTAATGTGTCATGCGGCTCAGACAATTTTTGGTTGACGTTTCTTCTCCTTTGTTGTAGTTAGTTTATCGTTTATTTAAGTCTAACATTGACATATATTTCATATATACGTCAGTAATATATCAATACATTATTACTCTACACAAATTTAGTTCTACAAGTTAGGCAATGTAGGTAAGTAATTTCGCTTCAAGCTAATAGTTAACTTGTTCGCAAACAATCCAAGTAACAAGAAAGTTTTAATATACTACCCAAACAGGATTTAACAAACAAGTCTTAGGTAGTTACTTTATATTTAAATAAAATCATACTCGTAGCTTAAATGTGGATACAAAAATATAGCACATACAAAAATTCACTATCCCGTGTCGTCTCATTATTTTGTTTGAGATTTTTATCCGTAAATTATTTTTAATTTAATGACGTGTGCGAATCGAGAAAACTTAAAGAAATAGTAACACACGCAAACACTACATGACCGAGGTTCGGCCCCGGCGTAGTCTATAGGTTCTCTCTCTTCAACCTATCGCAGTCCACTGCTGGACATAGGTCTCCCCCATTTTGCGACAGATATCCCGGTCCTCCGCTTTCCTTGTGCAGTCTCCACCAGCGACCTTTCGCAAGTCGTCGGTCCATCGAACCGGAGGGCGACCTACGCTACGCTTGCTAAGACGTGGTCTCCACTCCAGAACTCGTCTGCTCCAACGGCCATCGGTTCTGCGACATACGTGACCAGCCCACTGCCACTTCAACTTGCTGATCCGGCGGGCTATGTCGGTAACTTGCTATTGGTCCGACCGATTGGTGTGCCGGGCCGCTTCTCTCCGTAAACATATAGGTACCTACTAGGTTACGGAGAGGGCTACCTCTCCGTAACGCCCTAAGCCGAGGTTTGAGCCCGCCTCAAACGATTGAAGAATTATTTGAATAAAGGTTTTTTTTGTGAGTTAGTTTGGGTTTTGAGCTAAATAAAAACTTGTGTCTAGTAGCTGGTTCCTCAACCATTAAACCACCTCTCTCGTTAAACTGTCATGTTGGTCTTGGCGCTCTACGAACAATTCGTACAATGTGATTAATACTACGTAATTGTTCACGAAGTGTGTGCTTCGCGACTATATTGCATTAGCCATTGATCCCCGGCTTTACCAGTAATCCTACTTACAAATTGACTTAGTAAATGTTATTAATGAGGTCTTCTTGTTAAATACAATGTATATCTTATCGTAGGTTTCAGTCGTTCGCGTCCAGTCCTACTCTCCGGACTCTGAGGTTCAAATCCCAACACGTACCAATGTATTTTCGAATTTTCGAAAAATATATGTACGTTATCCGATGCTCTTACGGTGAAGGAAAACATCGTGAGGAAACCTTCATGCACGCCTGCGAAGAGATTCGAAGGTTGTGTGTGAAGTCGTCCAATCCGCACTGGGCCCGCGTGGACGACTAAGGCCTAATCACCTTATACGGGTAGACTCGTGCCCCTCGGTGGGGACGTTTAATGAGCTGATGATGGCGTCCAGTACTGTACATTCCATTTGTTCCATTTATGATTTATATAATGTATACTTTCCGAATTGAGCTAAAAGATGACGTTTTTCGCTATTATATCTCGCTAGCATTGTGTTTTCTGCAACCAGATATATACCTAGGCTAAATGGTGTATCGTTACACTATACCCTCTGGGGGTAATTCAGGCACCTCAATATTCACTATTTCTCACTCTTCGATTTCTAAGGTATGCATATCATAGAAATAATAAATCAATCCATGGCAAATAGCCAGAGCACAACAATGAAAGTTGTTACTTAAGGTGCATATTCATAGTGAACGTAGCATAAATTACCTACATAATTTAAATACATATTTTTCAGCGCATATAACACACGAATGAATGAATACACGAAGTTTACCATTTTGATTGAAAGGGATGATAAAATTTACCTAATTAATCTTCGAGAATGATAAAGCCATTGTTTTAGTTATATTAATGGCTTTTGATTTTGTTGCCAACTCACGACATTTAAAGTTGATTAAAACTAAGGAAGATTAACCTAATTTTATCAAACACTTTTTCGGTTTTCGATCGTGCTATTTTTTTTAAACAATCATGTCCTTATTGACGATCCATTTGGTGTAATGGTTGAGACGTCGGCTACTACACCAAGGGTTCCGGGTTCGATCCCGGGCAGTACCAACAATTGTGTGCATGAACATGTCTGTATTGGTCTGGGTGTTTCTATGTATAATATGTATGTATATACAAAAAAAAAGTATATTGTGCGTCGAGTTTAGTTTATTGTTTATCTAAGCTACAGGCAAATAAATATATCAATTTTGTAAATTATATTCTTGAAACCGGATCTAAATGTTAATTTCATAATTTACTTCGCATGTTAGGCGAAATGTTGATTTTCTTTTGAGAAATAGAATTAAATCTTATTACAGTAATTTCCTAACATTTAATATTTCCCTAATTTATTGCGCAGGTACGTCCAATATTGTTCATCAGTGTAATTTGATTAATCCATTACGGCATGTCGCCGAAGAAATTAGTTTCTTTGATGTACTCCCCGATTGCACCTAGTCAGATATCGAAGGAATTGCTTTCACGTTTCCTTTAATGTCAATGATTTTATGAAATTATTGAGTAAGGCGCATCTAAGAGCAGTATTATAGGCAGTCTTATAACCAATAATGTCAAAATATTATTCCACACGTTGACGGAATTACATACTTTGGAGATTTTAAATCTCACGAGGTTTTCTCCTCAAAGATTATAAAGTGACCAGCTAGTTAATAGCCCTGCCACGTCCTTTTCCGAGGTTTGATTCCCGATCAGGAATGCTCTTAGGCTTGTTATATAAAATTAAATACTTTAGGTTGAGAGCTTTCTGCGCTCGCCGAACTTCTTTCTGGAGTAAGTATTATGGGGGTGTTAAGAGCGTCGGTGGCTCAATGGTGTGGACTGTCGCCTTCCTACCAGGAGGGCTGAGGTTCAAATCCCGATACGTACCAATGTGTTTCAAATTTTCGAAAATATATGTACGTTATCCGACGCTCTTACGTTAAAGGAAAATATCGTGCGGAAACCTTCATGCACGCCTGCGAAGAGATTCAAAGGTTGTGTGTGAAGTCGTCCAATCCGCACTGGGCCCGCGTAGACGACTAAGGCCTAATTACCCTATAGGGGTAGGCTCGTGCCCCTCGGTGGGGACGTTTAATGAGCTGATGATGATTGGGAGCACTCTTCTTAAGGTAATAGATTGAAGATGATCTTCAATGCAACGGGTGTAGACATTTTAATCTCTTTTTTTTAAATTGTACTGTATTCTAGGTATATTCCTTTCAGTAGCTAAGAGCTTTTGGCCCAATGCTCTAAGTATTATAGGTATGAACCATTAAGCAGCGAAGCATGAAAGAAAACCAATGAAGGTTAACATAATGCGTAAACATTACGCCACCCTTCAATGTTCTCCTTTGTGCCACGTAAATGCCAAAGTTCGAGTACCTGAATTAACTAAATTTATTATAGTACAAATATCAAGGAATTTCTAGATCTAGGATAGAGTGTCGATGGCTCATTGGTGTGGACGGTTGCCTTCCTACCAGGAGGGCTGAGGTTGAAATCACGCCACGTACCAATGTGTTTTCGAATTTTAGAAAATATATGTACGTTATCCGACGCTCTTACGGTGAAGGAAAACATCGTGCGGAAACCTTCATGCACTCCTGCGAAGAGATTCGAAGGTTGTGTGTGAAGTCGTCCAATCCGCACTGGTCCCGCGTGGACGACTATGGCCTAATCACCCTATACGGGTAGGCTCGTGCCCCTCGGTGAGGACCTTTAATGAGCTGATGATGATCAAGGAAGATTGGATCGTAACTCACGACGCGGACCCAATGCGTGTTGGTGGGTTTTAACGCCTACAATCACCTACGAAACTCTCCGTTTGGCTAAAGAGCTGCCTCCGGGCGGTGGTTGATTAAGTCAGTTGCCAGCTGTACAACAGAACGCGCTAGTCGCTGTGCCGACGAGGGTTTAAACTTAAGACGCAGGCGAGCGTTCCATCCTTACGTGGTAGACATTTCACATATCCACACAGCCCGCGAGGCATTATGATGCCTCGTACCTAATGCGCACCGCAAAGGAATGGAACTCTTGGCCACCTTATGGGTTCCCTGATCATTACAACCTGGCCGTCTTCAAGGCAAGAGTGAATAGGCTGTTTCTAGGCAGACATGATCCATCCTCGGCCGCATCATCACTGACCGTCAGGTAAGATGACGGTCAAATGTCTGTCTATAGAAGATAAACAAAAACTCTCTTATAGAGGGCCTAATACGTGATCTACGACAGGTGAAAATGGTGACTACCCTTTCTTTATCAACTTTGCTTTTAATTTTCGAATAAAGCATTAAGCGTGTATTTAAACTATGAAAGCGCTTTCCAATGTTCTTGAGTCGATTTCAGTCTTTGCATAAGACTTAGAAATAAGGTCGCTAAGTGTTCAGTTGTTTAATTAAACTTTCTTTGAATGCTCTAGAAGATTGAAATGTAGGTTGAATGTGATGAGAAAGGACTGAATTCGGTTTGCTTTTCACAAAACATATAATTATTCCAATTTTGCTTTGCCCTACTTACTCCAAAGCGTACCTTTACTGTAAAGTAGGTACCTTTCTGTTTGTCTTCTCATTTGTGCAGGCTCTAGATTTACTTCTTGTTTTTATATTCATAACAATATTTGATATTATATTTATGTTATTGTTAATAAAGTGTAGATATACTTTACGAATTGTTTGGTATAATAATTGCTAAGTGTTGCACAATCAAATAATATTTAGTACAATCAATATTATTTGAATGTAGATTCGAATTAGTCTGTTCAGAAGGGTATTATTGAGATGTAGTAAATAACAATTGTTCAGTTAGGTCTAATTAGTTATACATGGCAGTGGTGTGCACTCCACATATGCTAATAAGCAGTGCATACCCTATGCGGCCACATAACCCGGAAAATAACCAACATATTAAATGGTTCCCACTTATTCGCCCATTTTCCTCTTCAGATTCGAAACCATAGGCGATCAGTTGTCATCAACAGTGCTCAATTTGACAAAAATATAATTTATTTATTGTTTTTGCGATTAGTCTCACTCGTTTTGCATACCCTGCTTATAATATCTGTGCACGCCACTGGACGTGGGGTTACTTTAAACGTTAACTTTACATTTTAATAACCACATTTTATGCTTTTCCTTTCTTCGATATTAATGTATATAATTCGTTTTCANTATCAGTTGGTCGTCTCAATCACGCCGCTGTGTCATGGTCAGTATACCACTTACCAACATGTGAGCGTCCTGACCGTCCTGTATACGTTGTAATATGAAAAAGCTTAATAATGTAGAATATCTTTCAGACGTACACAGACATGGTCCTTCATCATATCAGCTCATTGAACGTCCCCACGAGGTCACGAGCCGACCCGTAAGGGTGTTTAGGCTTAGTCAACCACGCGGGCCCATTGCGGATTGGCCGACTTCACGCACAACCTTTGGAATCTCTACGCAGGCGTGCGCAGGCTTCCTTACGATGTTTCCTTCACCGCAAGAGCATCGGACAACGTACACATAATTTCGAAAAATCGAAAGCACATTGTACGTGGCGGGATTTGGACCTCAGCTCTCCCGGTAGGATGGCAACAGTCCACACCATTGAGCCACCGACACTCTCACACAGACATGGTGATGCTAATAAATGTTTGTAAACTGCATGGGGATTTAACTAATGATGTAAGAAGTATATATTTGTGATATGCTCACAAAACAATCGATAAAAGTGTTCGGAATGCAGCGACAGCACACATACACATATTTCGAATGAGCGTACATTTACGAAACAAAGTGCCTACAAATATATTTTATATTACGACGACCTATTTGGTGTTGCGGTTGAGAGGTCAGCCGCGCAACAAGGGTTCCGGGTTCGATTCCCGGGCAATACAAACATTTGTGTGCATGAACACTGTCTGTTGTAATGGTCTGGGTGTTTTCTATGTATAATATGTATGAATTTACAAAAAAAAGTACATAGGCATGTTTATCCGTTGTTTAGTACCCATAATACAGGCTTCACGCTTAACTTGGGACTAGATGGCGCTGTGTGAATGCCTGTGGATGTTTTATTACTATATATATATATATTTATTCATGAATTTCCAGGTTCTATTCATCAAACAACGAGTTCTACCGAAGACGACTGACTGCTAGAAGAAAAAGGCAGCAGCAATTAAGAAAAGCCGAAAGAGGGATCGATATTTGAGTCATGTATTGTTAAGATTAAATTAATTAAAATTTATATGAAGTTTCATTACCTTGTAAATATTTTTTATGCGTTAACTTCCCTCATTAAGCTAGTCAGATTCTTTGACCAGACCGACCTCGCCAAGTGCAGCGTAGAACGCCCTCCGGACTGATGGACCGAAGACTTACGAAAGGTATAAGGATACGAAAAGCGGAGGAGTGGGATATCAGGCGCAGAATAGGGGAAACTACCAGTAAAAACACTGCGATAGGGTGAAGAGAGAGATAAACTAACCTTTATCTAGTGTTAAAGTTTCAAAATACCTAGCTAGTAAAATTACCGAGTATAAGAGACCTAACATCTGTTGTCTCTGGTGAAAGGTGCAGTGTGACATTGATGGAGAATAATAACTGTTTATCAGTTGTTGGTCTTAATCAATGCCACTCTATCATGGTCAGGTGTATCACTTACCACCAGGTGAGCGTCCTGACCGTTCTGTACACTTTGTGCCTACCATAAAAAATTCACTTTTATTCAGTTGAAGACATTTACAGAAAGACAAAAGATTTTTTTTGTGTGGGGATCCCTAGCAAATGGTCAAACCATTTATAGTCTCTGATTTAGTTTTATTGTGTTTTAGTATTTATTTTATCTATGGTTTTATAGACATAACGCTTTATTCTCATACGTGAATATTGCTTATTAGTCATCATCATCAGCTCATTAAACGTCCCCACCGAGGGGCACGAGCCTACCCGTATAGGGTGATAAGGCCTTAGTCGCCGACGCGGGCCCAGTGCGGATTGGACGACTTCACTCACAACCTTCGAATCTCTTCGCAGGCGTGCATGAAGGTTTCCTCACGATGTTTTCCTTCACCGTAAGAGCATCGGATAACGTACATATATTTTCGAAAATTCGAAAACACATTGGTACGTGTCGGGATTTGAACCTCAGCCCTTCCGGTAGGAAGGCGACAGTCCACACCATTGAGCCACCGACGCTCACCGCGACCGGTTATTAGTATTGAACTTTTATCGTATTTTTTTGCTTTAGCATAATTACTATTCAATCTTTTTTATGTCATAATGTAACGTTACTGTCAGGTCGCTCACCTGGTGGTAAGTGATACGCCTGACCATGACAGAGGAAGTGTTGGCAGAAATGAATAGCAGTACATGTGATTATATTTCACCAACACTGCCTGCGCCTGTCACCCGAGACCACAGATGTTTGCTCTCTCATACCCGGTAATTTTACTCACAGTGCCCCCTTCCCGAAACACTAAAGTGCATAACACTTCTGTTTCACGGGACGATACCTGGCACTGCGTTGGTACCTAGAAGACTCGTTACCGAGTCTACCACCTAGTTAATAATATAAAGAAACAACTCGTAATAATAAAAAATAAAATTTGTTATTTACAAATGCATCAAGTTATGCAGTGAGCTAGCGTGCCGTAAGTGCATTCAGCCCACGTATATTTTGCAGACTGTGTATACGTATGTGTGTGTGTAATATAAAAAATGTTAGGGTCTGTTTATAATGTATATTATTGAGATTTTTCTTCTTCAATAAACCACTTTTTTAGAACAAATTCAATAAAATCCAATCATAAATATACCAAACGAATATTTATAAATAAATATATATATCAACTGACGTTCACACAGCGCCATCTAGCCCCAAGTTAAGTGTGAAGCCTGTATTATGGGTACTAAACAACGGATAAACATACTTATATATTTTTTTGTAAATACATACATATTATACATAGAAAACACCCAGACCATTACAAACTGATATGTTCATGCACACAAATGTTTGTACTGCCTGGTGATCGAACCCGGAACACTTGGTGTTGCAGTCGACGTGTCAACCGCAACACCAAATGGGTCGTCAATTATAAAGTCGAAGTTTGTGAGTGCGTTTGTTCTTTACTTGACGACTTAACGGCTGAGGCTATTTTAATTTAAATTTGGTATTTAGCCAGCTAGCACCTGGATTAACCCGAATTAAAAGATTACGTTACACTTAAGGAAAATAAAATATACCGCGGGTATAGCTAGTAAATAATAATTGAGAATCGAATATAAGCAAATTAGTTTTGAGGCTGAATGTTTTTTTATATCAGTAACGAACGGAATGGTCAATGCGCTTACCTGGTGGTTAGCGATACGCCAGACTATTATAGATGCAGTTCTAAGGAAATTAATGACAGTAGATAGTCATTAGTTACCGTCAACACTGCCTGCAACCGTCAGCCAGAGGTTAGGTCTCATAAACCTGGTAATTTTACTAGCTATTTCACGGAACGATACCGAGTCTACCACCTAGTTAATGTACTTTGAAAGTGAATAATATTTCATTTGTTTCGCAATGAGATCGCAAAATATTTTTATTCTTCTTTAATTTTTTTTCTCTATCTTGTTGGTAAATCAACTTTAAGTCTAGTAGCAATGGTGAGTTTTGATACTGAGGTATTCACCGCAGTGCCAGAATAAATGTAAGTAGGTTGGAAAGACAGATAAATCCATACAGAGTTCTCATTTTACTGGGACTAAGACGTTGTAATTAGAAATTAACTAAAAAAAAAATTATTTAATTTTAGTGAACAAAAAGTCCGTGATTAAAATTATCAAACAATGTATTTGTGACATATTAAGTTTTTATGTTTTTCGTATTTTGTAACATTTCAGTATACCTAGCATTAGTTTGCGTAATGAAACATGACGTCAAAATATACCTACCATATGTCAAGAAAACCTTTCTTTTTACCTATTAACAAAATCTCTAATGAGTCTATCGTGCGTGAAAAAAACGCAATGAACATGAGTTAAATAAATGCCTCCAAAATTCTACAATTAATTTCTTTCTCAAATGTGAACGGGGTCTAACACTGGCCGCTTGGAGGTAGGGAAGGCGCCTCGGACAGTCCCGCATCGACCGCACAGTCGACAACCCGTGTGCCGGTCGACATTAAAAAAATATATCGCGAGTGCATCACAGTACATAGAAAATTACACCCAAAACCCATACCTGAAAAGTGAGTTTCACGCGCGCTCCCAAAGTTTGACAGGTCGCCATTTTTCCAAAATGGCCGCCCATTGCGTAATTTTCTTTCGTAACTTTTTTTAAGTACAATACTTGTTTTATAATCGGGTCAATCGCGATCGGCTTTTAAGCTGTTACTGATTTTATGCCTATGTTTTTAAAGTTTAATTTGGTTATGTCACATTGATGGTTTATTTTCGCGGTTGAGGTCACTTTTTGGCACGTTTTTGTGTTATTTTGTTAAGTTGTGTAATATGAAAGTGTTGCTATTTTCAATTCACTAATTTCTATTCATTTATGCGACAACTTGAGTGTTAAGTTTCGCCTTGGTTTTAGAAGGTGTATTTTATTGAGCTGCAACATATTATATTTTATTTATCTCGATAGTATGATAAAATATGACATATTAACTGGCTAATATTTGCCGGTTGGTTTCTTGCATTTATTAATTTCACGGGATATCTTTTGAATAAAGAAAAAACTCAAATTTATTTATATGAATGCACAATATAAATACACTTATTATTTTTCTTTAATTATAATTGCTACATATTTTTTTGATGGAATCAAAATATACACGTTATAACAATAAAAATCAAATATTTTATATTTAGTTTTTAAATGTGACTTTCAACACTAAGTCAATTTAAATTAAAAATCCAACATGTCCAGACCTACAAAACCATACAAATTACTAATAATTATAGGTCAGGATATACTAGATTTAAACGCCATTAGTTGAAGACCCATGAGCCAATATAGAGCCCTAGATTAATGTAGTTCAAACTTATCTGGACGACATGACCAGTTTGATAAGACCTCTTTGTGCATTGTGAAGCCTTTTCTCGAGTGTCAACACAATCTGGTTGTACTTTCACTTACTAGCGAGTGTAGCAGATATTTTATAGTAGTGACTTTTTATTTGTGGCGGTTTTAATGCAGAGGTCGGCAGTTCGAGTGCCGATCGAGAACCTAATATTTTTTAGCAGATAAACATTTGGGATTTTAACACTGCGCTGGATTTTTCTCGAGTCAACTTTAAAAGTGAGTAATGTTTACATTTTTTGTTTTTAATTTAAACGGTCATGAATTTGTTATATTGAATAGCCTATTAAGTTCCACTGCAGGGCACAGGCTTTCTATTCAGCCTATTAAATCTCGCTGCGAGGCATAGGCCTTTCGGAAAGCATAGCTGTGAGGACAAAACCTACCTAAACTCTGTACCGTATCTACGGGGAAATTGGGCTGTAGGGTTACACCAATAGGCCCAATGTGTATAGGTAGGCAAACGACTACCATGCTAAGATACGAGTAGAAGCGATAATCAAAGGCTAAACGCGCACATAGCACATGGAAATTTATTTTTTTGGTCACCCATCCGGTGAGTTACCATCGTGACAGTTGCTTCACTTGACAATCGTGTATCGAATGATCTAGCCACTACACCATTGAGGATGAGCTTGGCTGGTAAATGAACTCGTGAGCTGTCAAAACACTATTTAAGCTGTGAAAAATATATTCAATTCGTTTAGAGCTGGACTGCAGGTCTACTTCCATACATTTTACACAGGTTACTCTTTAAGTTTAAGTTTTGTAAGTAATTGTCTAATTATTTTAATTTTGTAACGTCCAGAAACTAGTGCGTTGATGTCTTTTGTATGCAAACGGGTGATTTCTTAATTGGTATAATTTCGTCGGATCTAAGTTCAAAGCCAGGCAAACTTTTATTGTCAACTTGGCCCCCAAAATAAGTCTAAAACGCTTAACATACAATTAATTTTGTAATTAAAACTATTATGATTATTTTCAAAGGATTTGTTTTTTTTTTGTTTATATAAAAAACCAACAGTATGTGATGTTCAATCGGTGGTTCAATGGTGTGGACTTTTGCCTACCTATCAGGAGGGCACAGGATCGAATCCCGCCACTTACCAATGTGTTTCGAATTTTCGAAAGTATATGTACGTTATCCAAAACATCGTGAGGAAACCTGCGCACGCCTTGCTAAGAGATTCAAAGGTTGTGCGTGAAGTCGTCCAACCCGCACTGGACCCGCGTGGACTAAGGCCTAATCACCCTATACGGGTAGTCTCGTGCCCTCGGAGGGGACATCAACCGTCCCTACCGAGGGGCACGAGATGTTTCATCATGCTACTTCCAGTTAGTCGTGGTTGCAATCCTTTAACCCTTTGACCGCCAGTGACGCTTTAAGACGCCAGATACAATAGATTTTTATTGTGTCTAGATATCCGGCGTTTAATTGGTTAATAGAGATTTCGAGAGAGTTCTTTTCTCTTGTAAAGCAGCGGCATGGCTCTGCCCTTGGCATTGTTGTCATCCTTGGTGATTACCTTTTAACGTCATTACCAAACGAGCGGACGTTCACCTGATGCTAAGTGATATCTCCGACCATGGACACCTGCTACTTCGAAGCTACAACCATCAAGATACAACAACAGTGGGAAATGGAACAATAAGGAGGGGGCTTTCCCCCGCTTGTCCACCGGAAAACTTACTCAGCAAAATATAACGTAAAGTGTTATATTGTTAGGTATTTACTAGATGGCAAACTCGGTACTACGTACGTACGTACGTACAGATATCGTCCCGTCAAATAGAAGTGTTATGCACTTTTGTGTTTCGGGACTGTAGTTAGTAAAATATTGGGTATAAGAGACCTAACATCTGTTGTCAGTGGTGATGGGCGCAGTGCTGCATTGATGGAGAGTAACTGTCTATCAGTTGTTGGTCTCCTTCAATGCCACTCTGCTATAGTTAGGCGTAGCACTTTCTATCATAAAAAGGCTTTGTTTTGTGTTAAGGTGTCTCCAATACTTAAAAACTTTGTACGTCCACACTATAAGTAATCTAATATAAATATAGGAAAAAAACTATAAGTAGTCTTTTCCTTAAGTGCATTGTAGCAGTTTTTCTCAATATCATTCAAGTGAACATAGGTCTTGAATCAATTTAGGTTAATACAGAACACTGAATCTATACTAATATATAAAGCTGAAGAGTTTGTTTGTTTGTTTGAACGCGCTAATCTCAGGAACTACTGGTTCGATTTGAAAGTTACACAAAAGTCATGTATGAGAGTATTGTTCTGCTTTTAATGGTCTACAAAAAAGTCCGCGACAGCATATGTCTATCTTTTAAGGTTAGCTCACTATAACATATTTTTTGCTAAAAAAAAATCTGAAATTGACCCCGAAACCTTCAAAGTTGGAGGGAGGGGAAATCGTATGTATAGTGATAAATGCAAGTACCGTGTTATCCCGAATTTAATGCGAGCGAAGCCGCGGGCAAAAGCTAGTGTCAAATAAAGCTACCACTGGTTCGGACTGTAGTGATCTATTGAGTAAAATCCAGCAAGAATCTCAGTAGATTGATAGAGCTTACAGAACGTGTGTTACAGAATAATATCATTTCTAATCTAAACGATTGCACAGGGCAAATCAGATTCATATTTTTATATATTTAAAAATATTAGTCATAGTTAAATTGCAAAATTATTATGAAGATAAAATGTAATATGAAAACTCGTATGAAAATGATAAAAATTATCAATGCTGGCGTAGAAATTAGCATGTCTGAGTTCATATCATTTAGATAATCTTCGATACTATAGTGAGCGTTTTTTTTATAAGATGTTCCCTAGGGTGGTACACTGGGACCACGTTTCTTTCATATACCATTATGCAATCTTTCAAAGCCTTTAATGTTACCTAAACATGCAGTATTGCAATAGATAGACTAAGTCCACAGGCCGGCCTTGCTGCAACTCTTACCAGAATTACACAAGTCTTACGTAACCCAAGGTTTGTCAGTAGCGTTTGATAGACTTCGACTTTTGTACTGTAATATTTATCTATAGTCGTTCTAATTTCGATAACCGGTTTGTATTGTTGTATTAAATGCGTGGTAAATAGTGTTAAGTTGCTTGTACTGCAAGCAACTTAACACTACATACTTTTTAAGTTCAATTTAACTTGACAACGTTTTTAGTTAAATGGGTTATTTTTGGGAAAAGACGTTTGAATTTAGACGACTAATGATAAATAATTACTATAATACTTATTATTTATCAATTTTGGTATATTTGATCAAAATGTCTTTTAACCTTATTTAAGAAAAAAGTGGAGGAGTGGGATATCTGGCGCAAAATGGGGGAGACCTATGTTCAGCAGTGCACTGCGATAGGTTGAATAGAAGAAAAAAGAACTTTATTAGTTCTTTGACCATTATCAATTCAACTTTTTAAGAGCCGGCAACTCATTTATTTCCTTTGCTATCGCAGATATATATTGTCATTAAACATCAGGTAAGCCGTATGCTTGTTTGTTATTGCATGAAATGAACTAGAAACAAAACCACTTAACCTTTTTCTAAACATAAACATACGAGGAAACTAGAAATGTCTCGTCTATTACATTCGGTGAACGATCGTCAAGTTAAACAACTGTTGTAATGGTTATTTATTGGATGGATGACCACAAATACTATCCTGAGTCCTTTTGTTCCAAAGCCCGTTCTCGGCTTCTATTTTAGAGACGTCATAGTTATCAACGCATTAATCTTTGCAACCAACATAACAGTCGTGCGCATGAACATGTCTGTTTTTATTGGTCATCATTATCAGTTCATTAAACGTCCCCTGAGGGACACGAGCCTAAATGGTGTTTAGGTCTTAGTCGTACACGCGGGCCCAGTGCGGATTGGACTACACGCACAACCATTGAATCTCTTCGCAAGCGTGCACGATGTTTTCCCTCACCGTAAGAGCGTCGGATAACGTTCATATACGAGTAATTTCGAAGATTCGAGAACATATTGGTACGTGGCGGGATTTGAACCTCAGCCCTCCCGGAAGGGGGCAACAGTCCACACCATTGAGCCACCGACACCTATACTACTACCTACCTACGATGTATTGGTCAGGGTGTTTCTATTTTCAGTATGGATGTGGTTACAAAAAAGAATATATAAGAAAGAAAGAAATATTTATTCTGTGACAGTACACAATATACCTTAAACATAAAAACTTAAATCTAAAGACACAGAACAGGTATGCCACTCAGCAACAGCCATGGTGATGAAGACACATGACACTGGTCTTCCGTGCTATAAGTATGTTTATCCGTTGTTTTACCTATATTACAGGCTAATTTTGAGTGGATAACAAGATGGTAGAAATCAATTCAAAAATCAAAAATCAAAATCAAAATTCTTTATTCAAATTAGGCTTACAAAAAGCACTTATGAACGTCAAAAAATATACAAAAATATAATAAAAAACAATTAAAAATACTAAACTAAAAATATGAATTTTGATGCTTTGAAAAAAAGCGCTTCAGTGGATTGGCCTGTTGAGAATTACACAATCATCGTATCATTTAAAATAGTCGCTTAGTATATTTGGAATTTTAATGACAAATTACCAATGTATTTGTCATTATAATGACCTTAATCTAATAATTCGATTTATTGCAAAATGTCAATCAAGTTTAATATGCTGTAGACATTTTACTTTTTTTGTATGAATAACGCTCTGTTTTCATAACACAAAAATATTAACTAGTTACTAGTTAGTTAGTTACTAGGTGGTAGACTCGGTACTGAATTTAAGTAGGTACCACCACAATACCAGATATCGTCAATTAAAATAAAATTGTTTTGCACATCAGTGTTTTGGAAATTAAGTTTAAGTCCATAAAACACTAATAATGTGAAATAAGCTACCACTGGTTTTGAATTTAGTTTTCTGTACAGCTTGGCTATGGGGAGTTTGGGCCGTAACCTACGATGGTCCTGTGTAGATTTTAGGCCGCATATCCTTATTAATTTAATTAACCCTTATAATTTATTTGACCTACCTTAATCTTTCTTTCTCTCTTTTTAATCTCTCTCTTCTCTCTCTCCCCCTCTCTCTCTCTCTCTCTCTCACTTCAACCTATCGCAGTCCACTGCTGGACATAGGTCTCCCCCATTTTGCGCCAGATATCCCGCTCCTCCGCTTTCCTTATCCAGCCTCTACCAGCGACCTTTCGCAAGTCGTCGGTCCATCGAGCCCTAATCTACCCTACCCTAATCTGTCTTGAAGTTGTAGTGTTTGTTCGAACTAGATGTTGAAACGGAAAGTAAATTAAATTGATTTTCATACAGCGTTCCTCTTATAATGCAGCATGCTACAGATTTGCGTAATAGTGAAAGCTGTGTCGGCGGTACGACGTTTTTTCGGTATTGCCTGCTTCGCCGTTAGAACATGACCTTTCCATATTGTTTTTTTAGATTTAATAATTAAAAAAGTAGTCAGGAATATAAATAAATAATAAATATCCACTGACATTTACACAGCGCCATCTAGCCCCAAGTTTTTTTTTATATAGGATAGGGGGCAAACGAGCAGACAGATCACCTGATGGAAAGAGAATACTGCCGCCCATGGACATTTGCAACACCAAAGGAGCTACAAAATGCGTTGCCGGTCTTTAAGCAAGAGTGCGCTCTTTTCTTGAAGATTTGCAGGTCGTATCTGTCCGAAACACCATGCGGCAACTCATTCCACAATTTTGTGGTGCGGGACAGAAAGTTAAGTTAAGCGTAAAGCCTGTATTATGGGTACTAAATAACGGATAATACATATATTGTAAATACATTTATATAAACATAAAACACCCAGACCATTACAAACAGACATGTTCATGCACACAATGTTTGTACGGACCGGGGATAGAACCCGGAACCCTTGATGTAGTAGCCGACGTCTCAACCATTACACCAAATAGGTCGTCGACCGGGAGAAATAGATTTTCATTTATAAAAACATTAAATTACACTGCACCATCCTAGCCCAATCTATGCAAAGAGCTTATGCTCACCAGATAAACATACTTATACAGTTTTGTATAGTAAATAATCATATTACTAAGAAAATAAATATACTAATTGTTTAAATACACAAATGTTTGTACTAACCGCAAACCACAATACAAAAAAAACAGTGATCATGGCGGAGTAACATTAAGATACCTCCTTATATAAGTATATGCTTTGTGGTAAGGCCTGGTCCCTACAGTGAGGTTTTATAAGCCGATGATAATGAGGTATTTAGGTAGACGACTATACTAGGTGGTAGACTCGGTAGTGTGTCGTCTAGGTAGGTACCACTACAGTGACAGATATCGTCCCGTGAAATAGGAGTATTTTGCACTTTTGTTTCGGGATGAGGGCACTGTAGCTAGTGAAATTGCCGAGTATGAGACCCTACATTTTCGTCTCGGGTGTCGCACGTTATTAATCCGCAGTGTTGACGGAAAATAAAGACCTACTGTAATTAATTCCATTCAACACTGCATCTGTCATGGTCAGGCGTATTACTTACCACTAGGTGAGCGACCTGACCGTTCCGTTCACTGTTGACATAAAAAATATACACGGTCATGAAACAATATTGTTAATTGTTTATTGACATCATAAATGGACTGTAGAATTATCTAGAAACAGCAATTATCTAATAGACATTTGACCTATTATATAATAGTCTATAGTTCGGTTAGTTGGCATTTTTTGCATAACATCTTTTGTTACGGTGATATGGGAAATATGATATTGTTCGAAGTGTCCAAAGTTTACAATGTAACGTAAATTGTACTGACATTTAGTGTATGGATATTATTTATTATACACCTCGTTGATTGCGTAACATGTTCGTAGCTTGCTAAGCATTTAAAAACTAAAAAAATATGGAATTAAATTAAGGTGGCACGTGATGATAAGGCAGCAACGATTTTGTCCTCTCAGGCGCAGTCTTATGCTTTTATCCTTATTTTTTTACAATATCTCCTTTTGCGCTTGGCTTAAAAAAACCTTATTGGTAAGCTACTAAACTGCCCAGCTACTTCAGTGTAAATAAATTTGTATATCAAATCATTATTTAAAATCTTTTATTAAGTTATTTTGAATGTTTCTTTCTAAACAGGCAAAAATTCAGTAGCCTTATTCAAGTATCAAATTTAGGTTTTACTTTAGTTTTGTGTATATTTTTATTGTGTTATTGACGTTCTTAAATGCTTATTGAATTAAAGTACTTTGACTTTTATAATTTTACACGAGCAACAACAGTTTAAACCCTGACAACCTGAAACAATCGCCAATAAAATCAGACATTTCATCGAAATCATTATTTCATGAGCATACAACAACCACTGACACTGTTTCAACCTGCCCCGCCTCGAGCTATGGCTACCAAAAACACGAACAGATGTTTTTGACAAGTCTGCCGGTGAACAACCTACTTTTTAAAATGTAAACATTAATTTGGTAGAACCGATTGATTATGACGTCATTAATGTTGGAGCAGACTAATACTGTAGTGGACCACGTCTTGGCAAGCGGAACGTAAGATGCTCGGACCGATGGACTGATTAGAAAGGTCACAGGAGGAAGTTGGAAGAAAATAGTGTACTAGGAGTGCATAAACTGCCAAGAGGCTGTTCAGTAGGATGCACCACGGGCCGGTGAAGTTGGCTTAAACCCGAAACGAGTGTACTAGGAGTACATAAACTATCAAGATGCTGTTCGGCAGGATGCACCACTGCCTGGCCGTTGACATGGGTCCAATTTGGGATCCCCAAAGACATTATTTGTGGGAAGGCCTACCCTGCAGATAGACGATTAAAGCTGTTTCATTCAATAGACATGAAACACTTTTAAAAGTAAAACAACACTTCATTTCAACATGCAATCAATTTAATTTCCCTGCTCGTTCGTGTATATACGCTTCCTTCCTACATTGGTTTTGCTATGTTTTTGTAAGTTCCGTAGGAAACCTTTCAGTCACGCCAGTCGGTTAGCTGAAATATTTGTTGGGTATTTGCGAGTAACTATCCGTGAATTGACTTTTAACTGTTCTATAACTTGGAGTTACGTGCCGATTGGTTTAAATAGGTTTGGTTATTGCCAGACCACGTAACTGTTGAAACGTCGACTGCACTAGGGGTTTCAAGTTCAATCCCGTTTAACAAAGTATACAGGACGATCAGGACGTTCAACTGATGGTAAGTGATACGCCTGACTATGATAGAGCGAGATTGATTCAGTTGAGACCAACAACTGATAAAGAAGGTGAGAGTTGTAAACCGCATTTTATAAATAACAATTTACTCAAACTATCTAGCGTTTACATCCTGGAAATATGTAAATTTGTAAGGAAACACCCCCAATTTACCCAAAAACAAAGCGATCAACACGATCGCCGCTATCCATCCAGACACAAGCACAAACTCGTGATGCCACGATCAAAGTTACACATGCACAGCCAGGGCCCCAATTCTATGTATGTAAGCCTAGTCAGGCGGTAGACTCGTTACTGTGATTTTCCGTCAACGCTGTTATATATAGTCTAGACAGATGTTTTACAGACAAACCTATTTCAATAGAAAGTAAAAGATGAATGTCTTCTAGTATTATATTATGCAAATAATTTCCTTATCATGATATTCATTTTAATTATTCTGTTTTTATTGTTTGGATTATGAAGTACCGATAAATAAATATGAATGGATATTTACATGTATAAATATAAATTGTTTCTGGTGCATATTCACACACAGCCCTTATATAAGGAGTTTGTATTCTTGCTACTGAAAAACGGATAAACATACTGAACTATTTTTTTAGGAGACGACCCATTTAGTGTAACAGAAAACTGTATGCAACGAGCCTAAAGGTGTTCCAGAGTGGGACCCGAAACCACCTACGAATCGGCTTAGGGCGTTGCAGGGGGAGCCTAGGAAACCGAGTATAAGTTTGGGGAGAAAAGCGACCGGGTACCGGTACGCGAATAAGCGACCAGGACGGGGGCATCAGCTCGGTGACGGACGCTGTAATGACGGAAATCAACACTGTTTATAGTCATTGGTTTCCTTGAACACTGCAACTGTCTTTAGCAAGCTTGTCACTCATGTTCATTGATGGTTCTAATAAGGTACCTAATAAAAAACTACGGACTTTTTAGGCAAACAAGTTCAACGACTCCATAGTAATGAGTCAAAGTAACTTAAGTTACGTGAATACCATTTTAAAAAGTTAATAAACAATTAAGTTGCGGCCGTGAAAGCCTTAAATGGAGTCACGTGTCATACTCATATTTATGCGTATTCTAATTTGTAACTTACAGTTAACTCTAATTATAACTTATTAAATTATGTTAACTTGAAGGTTCACATTCATACACAAACATTCCCCTTCCCCCCAAATCCCCCATCATCAACCTATCGCAAGTCATCAGGCGTCCTACGCTACGCTTACCAAGACGCTGTCTTCACTCCAGAACTCGTCTACTCCGACGGCCGTCAGTTCCGCGACATACGTGTCATACTGCCACTTTAACTCCTGATCCGGCGAACAAAGCTAACATCATTTCTGATCATCATCATCATTACAGCCTAATTATGTCCACTGCTGAACGAAGGCCTAATGATTTCCACGCGGGCCAGTCCTTAGCAGTTGACATCCATCTGCTACCCGCCACCTTTTTGATATCATTCCTGAGAAAAACCCGGAGCAAAGTTCGCACAATTGCCAATAGAGTAACTTTGAACTTGTGCACCTACAATCAGTGTCTTTGTCTCAGCTGCGTATGTTAGTACGGGTAGGACACATTCCTCAGACTTGTCTTTAAGCATTGCAGAGTCGTCGACATAGAGACTTGACGAAGTTTTAAAAAAATGGTAGTAGACTTGGTACTGAGTCGTCTAGGTAGGTACCACCGCAGTGGCAGATATCGTCTCGTCAAACAGATGTGTCTTGCTTGTGTGTGTTCGGAATAAGGGCTCTGTAGCTAGTGAAATTACCGAGTATAAGAGACCTAACATCTGTTGTCTCGGGTGACGGGCGCAGTGCGGCATTGATGGAGGATAATATTTTTATTAGTTGTTGGTCTAATACAATCCCGCTCTGTCATGTCAGGCGTATCACTTACCATCAGGTGGCGTTCTGTACACTTTGTAACAAAAAAAAATTGCAGTTTGAGTTTAAACTGTAGCAACATAAGGCAAGCTTGCAGAATACAAATTTTCTGTCAAGGAAAGAGTTAATATACGTTTATTCGTCCACTAAAGACCCAAGAAAGTAAAAATGGCGGCTTGCGTGCCTTCCAATGGAGCGTGTCGTGTTGTAGGAGAAAATCGATTCATTAATCGACTACTCGTATTGTTAATCGATTATGCATTCGAATAAGTTTGTGTTTTCTTTTTTGTTTGGAGAATGACATTTCATTATGCATCTTAGCTGCAGTGTTGCCACCTTAATTTTAGAAAGGGCTTTTTGAAGTTAAAAAGGCAAGATTGAGCATAAAAAAAACTATTTTAAATATGTTGAAATAATCTGTTATGAAGCCGTTTTTTTTAGAGCATCTAAAAAACGTTATCATGACCAATGAAATAGCAAAAAAGTACTTGTTAGCGTTGAAAACTTCATAATTTGTAATATTAATTTTTTTTAAGACAGTGAAATAGATCTAGACTACCTTTTAGGGCTAAATCATTAAAAAAGGAGTTCACCTATATTAAAAAGTGCTAGACTTAGCCACAAAAGGGCTAAGTGTGTAACTGCTAAGCTGTTGAGTAACGATACACAAGAGATGAACACTGCGCTAAATTGTTTTTTATCCCTTTGGTAATGCGGTGGCGATGGCGGAAATTATTTAATTGGGTTACGCTCATGATACTTTTCAATATTTCATAATTCTATTATTAATTATACTGTTATTTTATAAATAAGGCACATCAACAATGCAACATAAACATTCTTAAAATTACCACAAATGATTAATCTAGTGTTTACTTAAGAGATATGCACATATTCAAGCATCGAGTAGTTTTTTATTACAATAACAACTTATTAACTAAACTAAAAAGTTATAATCAGTATATTTATTCTGACTCGGTGCATCATTCTCTTTTCAGCCTATCACAGTTCACTGCTGGACATAGGTCTCCCCCATTTTACACCAGACACTCCAGTCCTCCGCTTTTCTCATCCAGCCTCCACCGGTGACCTTTCGCAAGTCGTCGGTCCATCGGGCCGAGCGTCCTACGCTACTTGCTAGACGTCTCCATTCGTAAACCGCTCCATTGTTTTATAAAATTTATTTAAAGTTGAATAAACTGCTCATATTATTACATTTTATTTTGTTACAAAGTGAACAGGAGGTTCAGGACGCTCAACTGATGGTAAGTGATACGCCTGACCATAACAGAGCGGCATCAATCCTATGTGGAGACGAAAAACTGATAAACAGTTATTATCCTCCATCAATACCGCCCTGCGCCCGTCACGCGAGACAACAAATGTTAGGTCTCTTATACCCGGTAATTTCACTAGCCACAGTGCCCTCATCCCGAAACACACACTCGTATTTCACGGGTCGATATCTAGCACTGCGGTGGTACCTACCTAGACGACTCAGTATCGAGTCTACCGATATAATAATAAATGATTGGTGAATGTATATTCAAACAATTGTAAAATATTTTATACGGTCTTTCTGTTAGTGTTATTTATTCGGATATCATTGTAGACAGGCGTTCGTATTACAAGCGCTATGTGTCTGGGTTTCACGCTGGCTCGCAATGCCACGCAATACAGCGGGCGACCATGATGATGTATGATAATATAGACTTTAGTACAAATAATATCCTATTCAACCTATCGCAGTCCACTGCTGGACATAGGTCTCCCCCATTAATACAAATAATATAAAAAAACAATATTTTTTTTTGTGTAGTGGGTCGATCCTTGGCAGTACAAACATTTGTGTGCATGAACATGTCTGTTTGTACTGGTCTGGGTGTTTTCTATGTATAATATGTATGTATTTACAAAAAATATATATGTTTATCCCTAGTTTAGTGCCCATATTACGGGCTAAATGTTTTGTTTGGGACTAGATGGCACAATATGTATGTCAGTTGACATTTATTTAATATTATTTATTTTTATTTACACAGCGCCATCTAACCCTAATTAATTAATAATAAATAGTTAATATCCATCAACGTTTACACAACCTGAATCTGAAATTAAGCCTGTAACATGGTGGCTAAATAACTGATAACCATACTTATACACAACATACATATATGGTAACTGAGGTCAAAATATATGTGAAACGCTATTTATGAAATTACATCTGAATATCTGTAGCTATCTTTTTGATTTTTCGCAATTCTTTATTATTGGACATTTTTGGGTTTCCTGTAATTAATTTGCGTTATTAATCGTTCGTTATCAGTGAAAATAATACTCAAAGGTGTCACACGATCTGTACTAAAACCGCTGTAATTGTATGTATGACTTATTCTGTTCTTATTTTATACTATTTTACTTTAACATAATGTATTCTCAAGGTAAATAATGAAATAAGGTATGCTACATGTTTTTTTCATTGAAAAAAATTCTTCTAACTGTCCCAAATAAATCCAAAACCGCGGACACACCCTACCACCCCCACTTCCATTTTAACTCAGTACACGGTCAGTCGCCGATATGAAAGTATAGTTCCCAGTGATACCTGTGATATTACTGGTTAAAAAATACTAGGTACGATATATCGTGATGATTTAACGTGATTTTATGCGTTAGTATTTGTGTGTATGTTTATTGCTCGATTGGGATAGTGAAATGTGTTACGTGTTGTGTTGCGTTTCAATTCTGCTATTTAATTAGTTTGCGTTTGGTTGTTTCACGCGTCAATGTAATGATAAAAAATATGGCGTTTGTTTTAATGTATTTTTTAAATATTAAATTTTACTGTGTAGTTACGTGAAGGTAAATGACAAAACTCTGTAACCAATGATATAAAAAGTTTAAAAGAGTGACTATCGAGTTTCTCGCCGGCTCTTCTCGAAGATCCTACTTATTCCGAACCGGTGGTAAAGTCCTAAACAATATAATAATTATAATTGTCGATTCAAAAGTATCTGTAGCAGATTTATTTGAATAAATATATTTTGATTTGATTTCAGTAAGTTCACCGGCAGATCACCAGTGTATTTTTTTCGATTTAACAAACTTAATTTACCTGTACTCTTTTCTATAGCATTTCAATTCATAACACTATTATGTTTCGGTGATAGGTAGATTATAAACTGACGCACTTTTAATACCTTTTATAATTATAAATAAAGGATTTGATAAGTCGGTAATCATAAGCAAAGTTAATTAGTGTCATATAGAGCTTTTCATATTTCGTTGTGTATCTAATCAAATGTAATTAAATTAATTAATGTTAATGTTAGTAAATTAATATGTTGGAGTAAAGAAAAAACAAGACTATCTCCTAATATAATTCGGTTGAGGGCAAGTGCCTTAAAATTGAGTTGTACCATTCCACCCGAATAAATTGCAAGTCAAATAAAAGCTTGTATAAACGACATATTTTTATTAAACAAATATTTAGTTGCATCGGTTACATTACTTTGATGGACGGTCTGATGTTTGATTTAATGAACGTCTTTATGTGTTTTTATTGCATATATAATCTTATTATTTAATACGTATTTTATAAAAATTGGTTTAAAGTTTCATAACTTTCAATTCGGCGTTAAATTACACATATCACCATTTCGCATTGGGTCCACGTGGTGGCTACGTGCCCAATCTCCCCATAGTTATGCTATGCTAAGCCTATACCCTGCTTGGACGATATAGGCTGATGATTATTTTTACACTCTCATTTTTATTCTTTTTGTCATAGGAAAGACAATCAGACCAAACGTCATTGAGTATATTTAAATCAATGCCAAACGTGGAGTCAACTATGGAAACTAAAGAACGAATAAACATACCTACATATTTTTTGTAAATACATACATTTTATACATAGAAACATCCAGACCAATACAAACAGACACACAAATGTTTGTACTACTGTAATTAAAACCGGAACGCCTGGTAGGAACTGACATACTTGGTGGTAGACTCGGTACTGAGTCGTCTAGGTAGGTACCACCGCAGTGCCAGATATCGTCCAACGAAATAAGAGTGCTATGCACTTTTGTGTTTCGGGATGAGGGCACTGTAGCTAGTAAAATTACCGGGTATGAGAGACCTAACACCTGTTGTCTCGGGTATCGGGCGCAGTGCGGCGTTGATGGAGAACAATAACTGCCTATCAGTTGTTGGTGTCCTTCAATGCTCTGTTATGATCAGGCGTATCACTTACTATCAGGTGAGCGTAATGACCGTCCTGTTCAAATTGTATCATAAAAATAAAATAAAAAATTCTAATCCATTTCACCACATGGGTCGCCAAGAATTTTAAAACTTATAAAAAAGTCATTACTTAGATTTCAAATGCATTGGCTTCGCATTTTGTTTGTTCGGTATTGCATAAAGTAAATTATGAACGGTCAATGCGCTCGAGAAATCATTGCATCGACTTTCATCATTATTGTTGGGAAAAGTCGATTCGTCAAGGGAAGTTTTTTAAGTTTTGACATCGTGTTAGACGCATGTCATCATGGAGGTACTTAAGATATTGGTATTATTTGACTATTGCTGCTAGGGCTGGTTCAAATCCACGTAATGTGTTCCGAATTTCGAAATTATATGTACGTTATCCGACGCTCTTACGGTGAAGGAAAACATCGTGAGGAAACCTGCGCACGCCTGCGAAGAGATTCAAAGGTTGTGAGTGAAGTCGTACCACCCGCACTGGGCCCGTGTGGACAACTAAGGCCAAATCACCCAATACGGATAGGCTCGTGCCCCTCGTTGGAGATGTTTAATGAGCTGATGATGATGATTATTTGACGACCCATGTGGTGTAATGGTCGAGATGTCGGCTACTAACCAAGGGCTCCGGATTCGATCCATGGCTGGGTGTTTCTATGTATAATATGTATGTATTTACAAAAAAATATGAGAGTAGTACGATAGCAGTGTACTAGGTGTCCATAAACTACCAAGAGGCTGTTCGGCAGGATGCACCACAGGCTGGTGAGGTTGGCTTAAACCCGAAACGAGTGTACTAGGAGTCCATAAACTACCAAGAGGCTGTTCGACTTATTTATTTTGCACTTCAAAATTTTGACATTATTTATTTCTTGTTACAGGCACATATTGGCACTAAAAACAAACAATAAATGCAAGAAACCAAAACGGAGGCAGCCACCCAAAAGGGCATAACTCAAAAAATCTGGTTATTCATAACGGACTTTATTTATCTTTATTTAAAGTTTGCCCTTTACGCGGTCGCAATATATGTTTTATTTTACTATTACGTTTACTATTTTGGATAAACAGGTGATCCCGTGGTCAGATATGTGAAGTGAAGTGAATTAAGTGATAAAGTGAATTGGACTTAAGCACAAGCTGACTTCTAAGGAGTGTACTGGTAAGTTTATTTTTAATATTTTTTCAAAATAATTTATTTCAGGTTTAATTCATTTAATTTCTAACAACACACATAAATAAAATTCAAATAACAAAAAAAAGTTTATAATACTATCCCATCAAAATTAAATGAACAAGTACTGAATTAATTTAAAAATATCGCTAAGTATATCTTTTAGAAAACGTGTACTATACCATACAAGATTTTTTAATGATAATCACGATTGAATCTTTTTTACTATGGTGTAGCAATGGTTTATATATCTCGGTTAAGAAGTTGTGACGTACTATCTTTACTCACTTTTGCGGTGCCCCGACGTGGTGTCACGTGTGCAATGTACATATACTATTTATAACGCCATATAATGGTGTCTATAATGGTGTAATACCATACCATGTCACTTACAAAATACATACACATACATAGATACATACTTAGACCAATATGATCAGGATAATACCATGTCACTTTCAAAATGTACACAATATACACAGATACACCACATGATCATGATATTTACACACAAATGTTTCTACTTCTCGGGGATCGAACCCTTGGTATAGTAGCTGACGTCTCAACTATTACGCCGAATGGGTCGTCTTAAAACGGGCCAAATGCGAAACTTCAATATGATATTATCGTCAGTAAAACGAATAATTGTAAACGTATGATATGTCTAAATGTCAACGAGACTTGCAAAGGTTACTTGTAGAGGTGCTAAATAAAATGGACGCATCAACAATTACGTAAACTACAGTCTTGACGACCCATTTGGTGTTTCGTTGAAACGTCGACACCAAGATTCCGGGTCGGTCACCAGTACAAACATTTGTGTCTATGACATGTCTATTGTTGTTGGTCGGGGTGTTTTTTATGTCATTATCGTCATCATCAGCTCATTAAACATCCCCATCGAGGGGCACTAGCCACCCGTATAGAGTGATTAGTTTTTTTATGTATAATAAGTATATTTATCAGTCGTTCAGTACCCGTAATACAGACTTCACGCTTAATTTAGGGCTAGATGGTGCTGTGTGAATGTCAGTGGATATTTATTTAATATTTAATCATGACCAGCACGGACCGTAATTTTGTGAATTTATAACTTACTCCCTTTTTAGCCGGCAGCCTACCGAAATGGGGCATGACAGAATCCAAAAAAATCTGGAACCTTAACCTAACCTTTTTAGCAATATTTTATCTAAATCTGAAACGCATTTAATGTTCTTCTTCTTCATATCGAGTCGATATGGATTCATAAGTAAAATATGGTAACGCGACCAATATTGGGTCACTTTAATCGCCCTTTCATTTGCCACCCAGAGGTCCCGGGAACCGCACGAAGATGGACAGTTCGGGCAACACAGTAGGTGTTCCATTGTCTCTCTTTAACCTATTGCAGTCCACTGCTGGACATAGGTCTCCCCCATTTTGCGCCAGACATCCCGGTCCACCGCTTTTCTCGTCCAGCTCCCACCAGCGACCTTTCGCAAGTCGTCGGTCCATCAGGCCGGAGGGCGTCCTACGCTACGCTTGCCAAGACGCGGTCTTCACTCCAGAACTCGTCTGCTCCAACGGCCATCGGTTCTACGACATACGTGACCAGCCCACTGCCACTTCAACTTGCTGATCCAGCGGGCTATGTCGGTAACTTTAGTTCTCTTACGGATTAAATCATCCATTGTCTGAGAGGTTGTAAATAGTTTCTTTTTATGTTACAAAGTGAACAGGACGGTCAGGACGCCCACTTCAGGGTAAGTGATACGCCTGATCATAACAGAGCGGCATTGAAGGAGACCAACAACTGATAGACAGTTATTCTCAATCAAGGCCGCACCGCGTCCGTCACCCGAGACAACAGATGTTAGGTCTCTTATACCCGTTAATTTCACTAGCAACAGTGCCCTCATCCCGAAAAACAAAAGTGAATAACACTCTTATTTGACGTGACGATATCTGGCACTGCGGTGGTACCTACATAGACGACTCAGTATCATGTCTACCACCAAGTAAATAATTGATCTATCATTATCCTTTTAGGCCATTCCATCTCATTCCTATTTAACCGAATAGATAATGTGACAAGAAGCCGGTTTTGTAACCTTCACAACAACAATCCAAGGTCGTTTTAACCGGACATTCAACTAATTAAATGTTAACCGATAGGTTTACTTTTACCTTTATAGATAAAAAGGCAAGGTTTGAGACATGTTTCTCTTTTACATTAGTTTTAAATCACTATTTGCTTGTTTGTTATTATAAATAAATATCCACTGACATCCACACAGCGCCATCTAGCCCCAAGTTAAGTGTGAAGCCTGTAGTATGGGTACTAAACAACGGATAAACATACTTATATACCTACATTTTTTTCTTGATTTATCAAGCTCATCTGATCAATTAATGAACCAGATAAGACCCAAGCGTTGGTGGCTGATTGGTGTAGACTGTTGCCATTCGACCTGGAGGGCGCAGGTTCAAATCCCGCCGCATACCAAAATGTTTTAAATTTTTTGAGATTATATGTATATGAATCCCACGTTCTAACTGTGAAGGAAAACATCGTGAGGAAATTTGCGCACGCCTGCGAAGAGATTCAAAGATTGCGCGTGAAGTCGGTCAATCCGCACTGGGACCGCGTGGACGACTAAGACCTATTCATCCTTTACGGGTATGCTGGTGCCCCTCGGTGGGGACGTATAATGAACTGATGATGATAACTCATGCTTCCTTCATTAAAGGAGCGTCGAAATCACATTGGTACGTGGCGGGATTTGAAACTGCACCTTCCTGATCGGTAGGCAACAGTCCACACCACAGACATCAGAATATACATTAGACTGGACAAGCCGCCAAGTTTATAGGCAGTCCCAGTGTCGCAATTTCTTTTCGGTTCTTACCTGTGAAAAGTTATTATATTTCTTGGTAAATTTACTGATTTATTGCGATGATGGCATGTTACAATTGCACAGGATAGCATTTTGGAAAAAAACGGTAATTTCTTCTAATATTCGTGCGTCTTGACTCGTCTCACAGAGCGTAAACTGGTAGCCAGTGTATGCTCGTTGAGCTTACAGTTGTCGCACTTTAAACGCGGCTTGCCCCATCTCCTGTATTGGGAAATCTGTGGTCCACACCATTGAGCCACCGACGCTTCTATGCGGATCGTTGGGTGTTACCGACTACCATCGTAAGGTTGTAGCCGGCACCGACGGCTTCACGGGACAAACGAACGCACGGAATCATCCTTCTTTTCAGATGATCAAATGATTCAGCCTGCAATGTCCAATGGAACTGAAACACAAAGTGACATACGAATGGTATATATATGTACAACCCAGTTGGTGTAAGTGGTTAAGATTTTGCTGATGATGCTTTTACACCAAGGGTTCCGGGTTCGATCCCCGGACATTAAAAATATTTGTGTGCATGCATGTCTGTTTGTATTGGTCTAGGTGTTTCTATGTAGTATGTTTTAATGTATAATATGTACGTATTTACAAAAAATATATAAGTATGTTTCTCCGTTTAGTATCCATTACAGGCTAATGCTTAGTTTGAGGCTAGATGGCACTGAGTGAATGTCAGTGGGTATTTATTTAATATATACTCGTACCCTGTGTTCAGATTTTTATTAGCTGTTTAAACAGAAGGGTTATTTGTAGTGTTATTAGTCTACGGATAGAGAATTGGTTGACTTACGTAATCTTTAATACCATATTGAATGAGTCGAGTCAATCCTTTTGTGTTGCTATTATAATGAATTACCTAACGGTTATATAACAGTTTTGAAACCATATATGGAGGTCATGCGTGTATGTAATACTTACATAGTAACTTATATGTGATAACTTTAATAACTAACCTTTTATCTTTCAATTCAATTTGAAATTCAAAATATCTTTATTCAAATAAATATTTCAAAGATACTTTTAAATTGTCAAATATTAAATGTTTTGAAATTATATGTATATGAATCCCACGTTCTAACTGTGAAGGAAAACATTGTGAGGAAACGTGCGCACTCCTGCGAAGAGATTCAAAAGTTCTGCGTGAAGTCGTCCAACCCGCACAGGGCCCGCGTGGGCGACTAAGGCGTATACAACTTATACGGGTAGGCTCGTGCCCCTCGGTGGGGACGTATAATGAAATGATGATTATTATATTTTTATGACTTACCACCGTTCAAATAATAAGACTATCGAGAAGAGCTGGCAGAAACTTAATAGTCAGTCTTTAAACTTTTTATATATGATTGGTAAATCTTGTCATATACAAAAATAATAAAATATATACATATAGTGTTCAGTTGTTTAGTACCCTAACTACAAGATACTCGCTTAATATGGGCTTGATGGCAATGTGTGAGTTTACAAAAACAGTTGAATGAAGGAATACCGTAATATGAAGTTAATCAGCACAATGGGACACTGGTCTTGCCGTTCACTAAATGACATAAAAATTATATATGACAAAAAACTACACCATATAAACATACGCAGAAAGCCAGTGTCCCTTAAAATCATTCAAATTCCTCATTATTAATTCATCACGAACAATTCCTCGGAATAAATATCGAAAATTGCAGCAAAAAAGTGAAATGTTGTAACTCACTGTTTAAAGCATTTTGGACTTTATTTTCAACTTTCTAGGGGTGTATCAGAGAATTAATAAAGCCTCAGCGGTTATAGGTTTTGTGCGTAAAGGTATTTGTGGTAATTCATAGGACCTTGCATTGTCTGGTTTAGTGATGGGAAAATGCGGCGGTGAATGTTTTCGATAAATACTCAAAAAGGTTAAAACCTTTCTTTTCTATATTTTTTGAATGAACTTTTCGTTTATGGCCTTCACTTTTCATCAGTGAAGTGAAAAGCGTAGAAGGCTCTCAGCCTAACAGCAACTACTGCAATCAAATTCTTGTATCCTCTCACGTGTTTTAAAGTTATATTGTGACATTGACACAAAATTTCCAAAAAAAAACTCATAAACACAGTTTTAAAAAAGCTTTGTTTTCCAACTGAATATCGTATGATCTCATTGGAATGTACGCAGCGAAATATTTATTTTGATAGATAGATAGATAATTCATTTTTTGCATCACAAAAACACACACATCACATTTAAACCGACAAGTATATTGTTTGGACAATTAACAAGAATTTAATTTAACAAAAACGATACAATACAAAATAATTTATCCGGCATATTATTTATTGTGCGTCACAGTGATACAAAAAGGCCAAACCTCAGCATTGGGTTCACCGACAGCAAACCACTGATTTCGAATTTTATTCAATTTACTCAGAAATATTGAAAATCAAAAACTAAGATTTTCCAAGTAAACCTTAAGAACTTCCGAACACTACACTAAGGTAATTATAGAATTTGAAAATAACTGTTTGTTTTTTCCAATTTTTCAACGCTAGGTGGAACTCCACCATCAAAACAATCCCGAACAATTCATCAGAACTATTCCCTTTATAAACGTGTTAGGTAATGCAGAATGGGACTATTTCTTAATCTGAACTTGAAGGGTCAAGCTAGCCGATCATATAGGTTCCCATTTATCGATGCTGCGGATCGCTTTTTTAACACATTTAAAACTATCGATATAACAACATTGGCTTGCCACATCACTAAAACAAGTATACATGCTCAGAATAGTGATACAACCTCGATGCAGTGATATGGCGGCTGTTTCCTATTATTGTTTCATTTCGAATACTTCACAGAATACGTATTCCAAGAGAATATTGATGAATACAAAAAGGCTGTGTTATTTATTTTGTTTACATTTATACATTCCAGGGGGTTATCATCATCATCAGCTTATTAAACGTCCCCAC
Organism: Leucinodes orbonalis; assembly: GCA_019425675.1. NCBI lineage: Eukaryota > Metazoa > Arthropoda > Insecta > Lepidoptera > Crambidae > Leucinodes > Leucinodes orbonalis. The sequence goes on along the minus strand of PQWD01011094.1, from coordinate 100,923 downwards.
CGAGGGGCACGAGCCTACCCGTATAGGGTGATTAGGCCTTAGTCACACGACGACTTCACACACAACCTTAGAATCACTTCGCAGGCGTGCATGAAGGTTTCCTCACGATGTTTTCCTTCACCGTGAGAGCGTCGGATAACGACATATATTTTCGAAAATTCGAAAACACATTGGTACGTGTCGGGATTTGAACCTCAGCCCTCCCAGTAGGAAGGCGACAGTCCACACCATTCAGCCACCGACGCTTACATAATTTCAACTTAAATTAATATCTAATGAGATATCGCAGGACATTATCGTGACAGTGTTTTAAGAGATTACGATAACCTCCCAGCTCTAAGATGTGTAAATAGTTTAATGGCTTTAGGGTAAGCGCTTTTGGTTTTCTATCATGCTAGTTATTTTTTTTATCCCATTGAACGCCGCAGATCCAGACATAAAATAATATCTAATGTGTCTGATTCCATAAAGCGTCATTGACGGTCAAAGGATACAGGACGTTAAAGACGCTCACCTGATGGTTAGTTATACGCCTGACCATGGCAGAACGCCATTGAAGGAGACCAACTGATAGACAGTTATTATTCTCCGCCAATGCCGCACTGCGCCCGACACCCGAGACAACAGAATTTATACCCTATATACTCTTATACCCGGTAACTTAACTAGCTACAGTGCCCTCATCCCGAAACACAAAAGTGCATAATACTCCTGTTTCACGGGACGATATCTGGCACTGCGGTGGTACCTACCTAGACGACTCAGTGCCGGGTCTACCACCTTGTTCTATCGCAAAGGTCGGTCAATGGATGGTTAAACGTATACTATCTTAATATTAATGGATGGCAGTGTTTATTAGATTATAATTTTTATAATGGCCATAAGAGTTGTGTTTCCTTTTACCTTTACGACCCGTGTGATGTAATGGTTTAAATGTCTGCACAATTGTCTACACCAATGGTTCCGGACTCGATTCCCTCAGCACAAACATTTGCATGAACATTATCTCCCAGTGATTATTTCTACGAGGAATCACTCAAAATTGTAAAAATATATATTTTTTTACATATGGGAGACCTATGTCCAGCAGTGGACTGAGATAGGTTGAAAAGGATATATTTTTTACAACGACACACACCGGCACCGTCAAAATTATGAACAAAATATTTATTTCATGGCTAAATATTTATTTTAAATTTTTAGTTTGAAATCGCTATTTTTTGTTATTTTTTTTATTAGCTGCAGTGCCCTTATCCCGAAACTTATAGAAAGAAAGAAAAGGAAGAAAAACAACTTGTATACTTGGGACGATATCAAGTACTGCGATGTTACCTACCTAAACGACTCAGTACCGAGTCTACCACCTAGACTTTAGATAAAACACTCTATTATCATGTATTGTACTCGTAATATCAAATTGAACACTTGCAACTGAGTAAAAGTGTACAAGGACGTACGACGCGCGGTCGACGACCGCTTCGCACGATCTTTTGTACTGACTCGTTCATATTCTCAGTACGCCGTACTTTAACTAAAAATCTAACTGACAAACACACCTTTTAAGTTCTCTGTTTTTATGTAACAAAGTTACAGGTCGGACAGGTCATGCTACAAACATGCCTTAATAAAGGCCTACACATCATCATTAGCCTATAATGGCCCACTTTTTTATGTTACAAAGTTAACAGGACGGTTAGGGAGCTCACCTGATGGTCAGTGATACGCCTGACCATAACATAGAGGCATTGAGGAGACCAAAAAGTGATAAATTATTCTCCATCAATGTCGCATTGCGCCCGTCACCCGAGACAACAGATGTTAGGTCTCTTATACCCGGTAATTTCACCACTTCCACTTCAGCACACATGTCTTCCTTGACAATGCGATAGACGTTAACGATTACTATCCTAATATTGTTGGGACCATCTCATCATCCAGACCAGATCATTATCATCTTTCTTTTCGGAAAATCAGGTGATGTAGCCTGTAATGTCCAACACAAACTAAGAAATCGCACTAAGTGACGTTTCCATACAAGAGCGTGGCTCAATGGTGTGGAATCTTGCCTTCTGACCGGGAGGACGTAGGTTCCAATCCCGCGATGTACCAATACGTCTCGAATTTTTTAAATTATATGTACGTTATCCGACGCACTCACGGTGAAGGACAACATCGTGAGGAAACCTGCGCACGCTTGCGAAGAGATTCAAAGGTTGTGCGTGAAGTCGGCCAATTCGCACTGTGCTCGCGTGGACGACTGAGGCCTTTACACCTTATATGGGTAGGTTCGTGCCCCTCGGTGGGGACATAATGAGCTGATGATGATGATGACATTTCCAGCCGAACCACTAGACCACGAAGGCATTTTCATCTGGTCTTACATTTGATTCAAAATAAATATCCACTGACACTCACACAGCGCCATCTAGCCCCAAATACAGCGAGAAGCTTGTAGTTAGGGTGCTTATCATCTAATAAACAAACTTATATACTGTTTTTGTAAATACACACATATTTATACATAGAAACACCCAGACCATTACAAACAGACATGTTCATGCACACAGCTGAAAAACAGCGATGCTCGGGATTGTTCTCGTTTGCAAACTCAGCTGAGCTCCTTCCCTTTGTCTCATAGTACTTGTTTTTATATTTTTGAATATATATTTGCAAAATGTTAAAAAGAAACAGTTAATAAATTCTCAAATGTTTGAAAATGAGAATATAATGATAATTTTCTTATTGAGATTTTATTATGGGAACTTTGATTTATATAAATACTTGATACGTTTTATAGACAAATATATTGTGAAAGCACAAAAATTTTTGAAAGGAGTGACTGCTGAGTTTCTTGCTGGATTCTTCTCAGTGGACAACAACAGTCCGAACCAGTGGTAGAATCAGATTTGACATTCATAAGTGTTCTCTATGGACCCAAATTGAATAAATATATTTTCATTTCATTCCTCGGGATCGAACCCAAAACCCTTGTAGTCGTCGACGTCTCAACCATTACACATGGGTCGTCTCTTTTCATTGGAAAACAAAGCCTAGCCCCACGAAACTGGGTCCATAATTGGAAACCGAGTCACGTGTGCAACGCAATAGTTACGTGCCGAGGTTACTATGACTTGAAACAGTTAAGTCTTACGATTTTATTCAATAAGTGTTGGCCAAGGAAAAGTAGAACCCATAGTATACAAACAAATAATTCGTTCACCGAAAAAAAATACCAAGCTGTAAGTTAGAGCGTCGGTGGCTCAATGGTGTGGACTGTCGCCTTCCTACCAGGAGAGCTGAGTTTCAAATCATGCCACGTACCAATGTGTTTTCGATTTTTCGAAAATATATGTACGTTATCCGACGCTCTTACGGTGAAGGAAAACATCGTGAGGTAACCTTCATGCACGCCTGCGAAGAAATTCGAAGGTTGTGTGTGAAGTCGTCCAATCCGCACTGGGCCCGCGTGGACGACTAATGCCTAATCACCCTATACGGTTAGGCTCGTGCCCCTTGGTGGTGACGTTTAATGAGCTGATGATGATGATGCCTTAAATGAACGATGAAACATTAATCAAAAAATGTCCGAGCCGCTTCACACATACGTTGACTTATTGTTATATTTATGACAAAATTATTATTATATAAGGGTAAAAATCAAAAGCACGAACGTACTAGTCATGTAGCGAGCGACTAGGTTATGAATAAAATTCTACCCAAATGACGCGATGAGCAGACTTTTGCCGTGGACACTTTTTGAGTGAGATTGTGTACTTAGTTACCTCATACATAGTTTCGACGACCCATTTGGTGTTGCGGTCGACAGCAACACCAAGGGTTCCGGGTTCGATCCCCGGCCAGTACACACATTTGTGTGTATGAACATGTCTGATTGTAATGGTCTGGGTGTATAATATGTATGTATTTACAAAAAAAAAGTATAGTATGTTTATCCGTTGTATCCATAATACAGCCTTAACTTGGGGCTAGATGGCGCTGTGTGAATGTCAGTGGATATTCATTTATTTTATTTATAGTTTATCTTAGGTCCATTCGTAGCACCTACTGATTAATAGTCAACGCGGATATACTGTCCGCCGCAAAGTACAGATAATTCCTTCGATCGTACTGCGCATGCGCGCGGCATCACTGGCAATCAGTGGAATCGAACCTGACACGCTTCGCTGGTCACTTTCACTACTGCACATGGTGTGTGCAATATGTCCCATTTGTTTGGATTGCATTTGTGCATTAATGAAAGGTCCGAGGACTTGGTGCTTTGGGCATTATCTACCAGCAAAGATGGGGTTTGAAAACGAGTTCTGGAGTGGAGACCGCGTCTTGGCAAGACCTAGTGCAATTTGTCGGACCTTCGGTACGGACATCCTACGCTTGTCAAGACACGGTCTCCTTTCCAAAACTCGTCTGCTCCAACGGATATTCTATGACTGAAAATACATATTAAAGAAATAAAAATAAAATAAATATCCACTGACATTCACACAGCGCCATCTAGCCCCAAGTTAAGCGTGAAGCCTGTATTATAGGTACTAAACAACGGATAAACTTACTTATATACATTTTTTTTGTAAATACATACATAGAAAACACCCAGAATATTACAAACAGACATGTTCATCCACACAAATGTTTGTACTGCCCGGGTATCGAACCCGGAACTATTGGTGATGCAGTCGACGTCTCAACCGCAACACCAAATGGGTTGTCAAATGAAAATATTATTTCCTTTATTATTATTTCAAAAGAACCTTTCCGCCAAGGGTTTCGGGTTCGATCCCCGGGCAGTACAAACATTTGTATGCATGAACATGTCTGTTTGTAATATTCTGGGTGTTTTCTATGTATAATATGTATGGATTTACAATAAAAAGTATTAAGTATGTTTATCCGTTGTTTAGTCACCATATTACAGGCTAATGCTTAGTTGGCGGCTAGATGGCGCTATGTGAACGCTATAGATATTATTATAAATAGTTACACAAATCAAGGCCACTTCCTCAGTGCACAAGCGTCTATGTCGCTTGGCCACACGCTTTAGCCTACATTACAAAAAAGGTCGTAATAGGCTACCATGTAAGCAAGTCCATTTGCATAAGTTTACTTGAATACAGTTAACTGACCCAAATATAGCGACAAAACATCGTCCTTTTGGCTCAGGTTGCTCAGTGCTATGGACAGATGGCGTATTTTTTATGTCTAAGTGTGCAGTAGTCAGGACTTCACCTGATGTAGTGATAACCTCACCATGACAGAGCAGATTGAAGGAGACCAACAACTGATAGACAGTTACTATCCTCCATCAATGCTGCACTGCGCCCGTCACCCGAGACAACAGAGTTAGGTCTCTTGTAATTTCACTAGCTCAGTGCCCTCACACCGAAACACAAAAGTGCATAACACTCTGTTCAAGGACGATATCTGGCACTCGGTGGTACCTACCTAGACGACTCGGTACCGAGTCTACCACCTAGTAAAATAAATAAATAATAAATATGAACTGACATTCACACAGCGCCATCTAGCTCCAAGCATAAAGCTTGTAGTATGGTAATACCACAGATTTCGCAATACAGGAGATGGACAAGCGCGTAAAGTGCGACAACTGTAAGCTCAACGAGCATACACTGGCTACCAGTTTACGCTCTGTGAGACGAGTCAAGACGCACGAATATTAGAAGAAATTACCGTTTTTTCCAAAATGCCATCCTGTCCAATTGTAACATGACATCATCGCAATGAATCAGTAAATTTACAAGGAAAATGAATAATCAAGAAATATAATACTTCACAGGTAAGAACTGAAAAGAAATTGCGACACTGGACTGCCTATAAACTTGGGCTTGTCCAGTCTAATGTATATTCTGAGTCTGTGGGTAATACGGACAAGTTACATATATACAACGGATAAATATACATATATACTTTTTTGTAAATATACATACCACCCAGACCAATATAAACAGACATGTTCATGTACAAAAATATCAATACTGGCGGGATCTGTCCCGAACCTTTGTGTAGTCGACGTCTAAACTAAACCAACCCACGTTCATAGATGGCGCTGTTAAACATAACATAACCATATGAAATTAAATGGGATACATACAAGCACCCAATTAACATTAATTGCAACCAATAATACCTTACGTTAGTCACGATTTAGAAGGGTACCTTCACTTTATGGATTGATTAATATACTATTATTATTTCCTACGTGATTGAGCGTCGGTGGCTCAGTGGTGTGGACTGTCGCCTTCCTACCGGGAGGCTGAGGTTCAAATCCCGACACGTACCAATGTATTTCGAATTTCAAAAAATATATGTTCGTTATCGACGCTCTTACGGTGAAGGAAAACATCGTAGGAGACCTTCATGCACGCCTGAAGAAGATTCGAAGGTTGTGTGTGAAGTCGTCCAATCCGCACTGGCCGCGTGGACGACTAAGGCCTAATCACCCTATACGGGTAGGTTCGTGCCCCTCGGTGGGACGTTTAATGAGCTGATGATGATGATGATGATGACGTGATTCAGAGGTCTAAGCATTGTATTCGTAAATCGCTGTATGGTTCGGTAGTCGAGTTCAAATCCAAAGAGAGGATCCGATTTGGTTTACACATTTTGATATCTATTTTTACAATTTTGTTGATGTTTTTTTTTGTTTATATATTTGTACCAAATAAAATATAGCCTTTCTTTCTAAATAAAAAACGTTTATACGTTGTTTAGTAGCCATATCACAGGCTTGTGCTTTAGTTTGGGGCTAGATGGAATATCAGTGAATATATATTCATATATCGGAAGATTTATAGCTAAGATGTTGTCGAGGACGATTGTATATGACCTCGATTTATCGTTGACAGAGACACGTTGAGTTGTGGCGACATACTAAGATCAAACATCATAGTATTACATATGTACCTACCTATAATGCTTTTTATTACAAAAAAATATTATTATTATTTATGTAGCAGAACCTCGGACCTTTGGAGCAGACGAGTACTGGAGTGGAGACCGCATCTCGGCAAGCGTAGCGTGACGCCGTAAGCCCGATGGACCGACGACTTGCGTAAGGTCGCTGGTGGAGGCTGGATGAGAAAAGCGGAGGACCGGGATATCTGGCGCAAAATGGGAGAGGCCTATGTCCAGCAGTGGACTGCGAAAGGTTGAATAGATTACAAAATATATCCGCACTGGGCCCGCGTAGACGAGTATGGCGTAGGAGATGAGCTGATGATGCTGATCACTAATTGACAAATGAAAATGCAAAATCGGACATTTAAATAACAACAGATATATACTAGACCTTAAACTTTAAACCTTAAAAAATATATTTATTTATTTATGTATGGTACACAAACAGAATACAGTCTTTACATGAAACACATTAAAATAAAACAGTTGACTGGACAGGACTGTAGCCCAGAGACGGTGTACACAGCGTGATTTCAGGACTTTTTTAAAAAATATAATAGAATAAAATATAAGACGAATATATTAATTAAATGTATATAAACAATAAAATATAGAAAACCAAATGCATTACGTGACCAATTATGGTAAACGAATTAAGGGCACGATTTAGATTCATAATAAAAATTAAATTACAAAACCATCCAAACAGTAACAACTCAATTAAAACAGCCGGAATGTAAGTAACAATTACAGAAGCTGTTTGGTAATCGGTGATAATTGACTTGTACGTTTCCATTATCACACGGCACGTCAAAATAAATAAATATAAATATCCACTCATATTCACACAGCGCCATCTAGCCCCATAATGGAGAAGCTTGTAGTTAGAGTACTAAACAACTAATAAACATACTTATTTTTTTATAAATACATACATGTTCAGACATGTTTATGCACACAAATGTTTGTAATGCCCGGGGATAGAACCCAGAACCCTTGGTGTAGTAGCCGACATCTCAACCCTTACACTAGATGGGTCTTCAAAGTTTAAAGCCTATACACCTTTTACGGGTAGGCTCGTGGCCCTCAGTGGAGTTGTCTAATCAGCTGATGATGATGATACTTTTTCTTTCATATGTCCCTAAATACCGCTCACTGCACTCATGGTTCATTTTCAACATAGGCTTCAGTTGAAATAGTAGAGAAAGCCCATAGGCCTTTCGTTCGCTACTGTTCATTATTTTCCTAGAATGCATGAAATTTCAATTTTACTAAAGAAAGAAAGAAATATTTATTCTGTACCAGTACACAATATTACCTTAAACATAAAAACTTAAATCTAAAGACACAGAACTGGTATACCACTCGGCAAAAGCCATGGTGATGAAGACACCATGACACTGGTCTTCCGTGGCTACCTTCAAAGAGAGACTACTACATACACGCACTTTACATAATACATATATTATAAGTTTATCAAAGAGTATATGGACAAATAGGGGATATATCTCACTCAAAACTCAACTACTGGATGGTAGACTCGATACTGAGTCGTTTAGGTAGGTACCACCGCAGTGCCAGATACCGGCACGTGAAACAGGAGTGCTATGCTCTTTTGTGTTTCAGGATGAGGGCACTGTAACTAGTGTAATTACCGGGTATAAGAGACCTAACATCTGTTGTCTCTGGTGTAGGGCGCAGTGCAGCATTGACGGAGAATAATAACTGTCTATCAGTTGTTGGTCTTCTTCAATGCCGCTCTATCATGGTCAGGCGTATCACTTACCATCAGGTGAGCGTCTTGACCGACCTATACACCCAGTAAACTTTTAAATAAATAAAAATGTTGGCCTAAATGTGGTCTCCGCTCCAGTTTAAACTTATCGACTCAACAATGGAAACAAGTCGTAAAGTTACAAAACTTAACCGAGATTGTCACAAAACCTGTTGGGCCCTGAATGTTTGTTGCAAGTTAATTGTCATTGTTGCCAAATTTAATCTATTACATATAAATACAATTGTAGTGGCTATTTGTAATATTCAAATAACCAATTAATACATACAGCAAAATAACACTTTAAATTTTGTGTCTATCTGTTTGTTTCGGGTTATATCTGAAACGGCTGGATGGATTTGGATAGGACTTTTTTTGGCAGGGAGCTAATGTAATAAGGAAAAACTTAAGCTGCTTCTATTTTAGAAAAAACGTTTAGTTTATGAACAAAAAGTAATGTTGTACTGCGCGTATCTCAGTCGCGCGAGCTGCACAAGGGACATTTCACACAGCCCTCAATTTAGCCCCAATTTAAAAGTTTTTTTTTTATAAGTGTACAGGACAATCTGGACGCTCACTTGATGGTAAGTGATACGCCAGACGATGACAGAGCGGCATTAAAGGAGACCAACAACTGACAGACAGTTATTATCCTCCATCAGCGCCGCACTGCGCCCGTCACCCGAGACAACTGATGTTAGGTCTCTTATACCCGGTAATTTCACTAGCTACAGTGCCGTCACCCGAAACACAAAAGTGCATAACACTCCTGTTTCACGGGATGATATCTGGCACTGCGGTGGTACCTACCTAGACGACTCAGTATCGAGTCTACCACCTAGTAACTATGAACATCGATGTAACAACTTCCGAGTAAATTAAATAATGCATCCTTGAAACTAACAATCTATGAGATATTATCGATGATGACCTGGTGACCTTGATGATATGTGTTTAGCCCATTTAACAGGTCAGGATGTTCTTTGGTCTCTGGTATAGCAAATGCAATGGACGACGGTGTTATTTACCATCAGATCAGCCATCTGCTCGTATTCCCGCTAGCTCAAAATTAAAAAAATGTTAATAAATAGATGAATTCGTCGGTCGCTAGATCGCCAGTGGCTCAATGGTGTGGACTGTTGCCTTCTTTAGGCGCAGGTTCAAATCCCGCGACGCAACAATATGTTATCGAATTTTCGAAATTATATGTACGTTTATCCGGTGAAGGAAAGCATTGTGAGGAAACCTGCCTACGGATTAAAGGTTGTGCGTGAAGTCGACCAATCCTCACTGGGCCCGCGTGGACGACTAAGGTCTATACACCTGCGTACGGGTAGGCTCGTGCCCCTCGGTGGGGACGTTTAAAAATATGATGCTGAACCCTAGAATCCTTTTATAATATTAGCCTCCTAGTTCGAGAAATAAACGTTTTTTTTTGGCTTGTTGCAGGTCACAGTTTCACAATGAAGAGAAAACATCGATGGGTGGGGCTCAGTATATTGTGTGAGTATATAATATGTATTTGGTCCATGCAGATTGGGTACAACAGTCCTGCGCTCATTACATCCACCCTTGGATACGCACTGTCTCCAACCCGACTGCAAAACTCTTCATTATCGTAGAGTACCCCTAAGTTCAGCAGTGAACGAAAAATTAATACACACACACGCACAAACACGCACACGCATGCACGCGCGCGCACACACATACACGCACGTTCGCACGCAAACATGCACGCACGTACGCACACGCACACGTACATGCACACGCACACGTACATGCACACGCACACACGAAATAACTATGGGGACGAAGGCTTAATGCGGATTCATCATCATCATTACAGCCTATTTATGTTCACTGCTGAACGAAGGCCTCCCCTAATGATTTCCACGCGGACCGATCCTTGCAGTTGACATCCATCTGCTACCCGCCACATTAACATGGTTGGGGTCGGCCTACTCTTCGCTTTCCGTTCGTGGACTGGACGCCACTCGAGAACCTTTTCCGCCCCCATCGGCCATCGTTTCTACGCACTATGTGCCCTGCGCCCACTGCCACTATCAACTTGCTAATCCTTGGGCTATGTCGGTCACCCTAGTTCTCCTACGGATTATCGTTTCGGATTTTATCGCTAGGGAGACACCTAACATAGCCTCTCCATAGCACGCTGAGCAACCTTGGAGTCTATTCAAGAGGCCCTTAGTGAGCGACCACGTTTCGCTTCCGTATGTCATAACTGGCAACACACACTGGTCAAAGACCTTCGTCTTGAGACACTGAGGTATTTTGGACGAAAAGATCTGCCTTACTTCCCGAACGCTGCCCATCCTAATTGGATTCGACGAGAAAGTGTTTCGAAGTTGGACTACCCATTTGCATAATGCGGATTGGTGGATGTTGACGACTACTATCCTAAGATTACAGCACGGGATCATCTTTTTTTAAGACACTGAAACATTGTAGCTCATTGGCGTGAACTGTTGCTATACATTCTGGAGGGCGCAGGTTCGAAAACCCTGCCACCCCATCTCGAATTTTTGAATTATGTGTACATTTAATCTGACGCTCGATAGATAGCCCACTTCACGCACACCTTTGAATATCTTCGTAGGCAGGTTTCCTCACGATGAATTTCTTCACAGCAAGAGCGTCGAATAACGTACATGAAATTTCAAGAATTCGAAAACACATTGGTACGTGGCGCGATTTGAAACCTGCGCCTCCAGATCGGAAGGCAATATCTACGCCAATGTGCCACCGACGCTCTTAGTTAAGTACTTACGAAACGGAATTTAAACATTAACTATAAAAATGGGTAATAAATGCAGAAAGATATCTTTACTTAAATTTGGACCAGGCATGGACTCATAAATGTCTCACCATTTCGACATCAAGGTCGGCAGACTTAAATACCAATCTAGACACAGACTAGTATTTTGGTTGCGTAGGATTTTAGCGTCTTCCATATTACCTTATAAATGTCAGGTTCTTTGAAAAGGGTACATAAATAACTTGTGTGTTAGTTTAAAATATGCTATGAGGAAGTCGTTAAATTTACCATTTTGGGTTTATGGGTCGTTTTGACTTTTGAGGGCTCAGCAGTGGTGTGCACTCCACATAAGAAAATCATCATCACTATCGCCCAGTAACGTCCCACCGAGGGAGGCCCAGTGCGGATTGGCCGACTCCACGTACAGCCTTTTGAAATCCTTATTTTTCACAGGGGCGTGAGTCATGTTTCCTAGCGATGTTTTGCTTCACCGTCAAAGCGTCGGATAACGTACATATAATTTCTTTAATTCGAAAACATTGATACGTGGCGGGATTTGAACCTGCATTCTCCCAGTAGGAAGGCAACAGTCCACACCATTGAGCCACTGACGCTCATAAATATGCAAATAAGCAGTGCATACCCGGTGCATCCAGACAACCCGGCAAATCGACAACATATTCAATGATTTCCACTTATTCGCCTATTTTCCTCAACAGATTAGAAACTATGGGCGATCTGCTGTCACCAGCAGCACTCAATTTGACAAAAATGTAGATTATTTATTGTTTTTGCGATTAGTATCACTCTGCATTCCTTACTTATAAATCTCTGTGCTTGTGTTCAGTTCCTTAACCTGTAACACACTATGAAAATGTCTATACTTATTGCACGACTCGATAAAAATATAGTTTGTATCATAAATGATACAATAAGTATCATAAATGATACTTAAAAGTATAGGTTACTAAAAAAAAACTGCTGAAAAAAACTGAGAAAACATGATAAAATGTGTGTGCATGAACATGTTTGTTTGTTTCTATGAATATGTGTGTATTTACAAAAAAGGTTGTATGTTTATCCGTTGTTTAGTACCCATAATAAAGGATGCTTAGTTTGGGATGCCGCTGTATATTTAATTGAATAAAATTCAAAGAATATTGACTATTCAATTTCGAGTTATTGATTGCTATATCGACTCGACGACACGATATTTAATGACCTTGACTTGCAAACGACGCCATCTGGTTTGACCTATTACACGATTTTGTCAAATTTGCGAAACTTAACTGGAATTTTAAATGTGTAATTGGAATCGATATAAATTATAGCTGCTGATGTAACTTTTTGTATGATCTTTTTATGTTTATTAATAATAAAAAATCCGGGTTTTGTGTTGTATCTAAAAGTACACTAATATATTAAAAAGGAAAGTGTCTGTCTGTCAGAGTGTATTTGTTTGTTTGTCCGTCTTACACGACAAAATGGAGTGACGATTTACGTGATTTTTAAGTGGAGATAGTTAAAGGAATCGCGAGTTATACAGGATGAAATGGAGAACGATGGCTCTTTTTAAAAATAAGAACCTACTACAGTGCTCAAAGCAATACGATAATTTATTTATTTATCATTTGTTTTATTTTATACAACTTTACTAATAGTTTATAGCTCCTAAAACACAAGATTGTGTGAGAAATAGGCTAAAAGAATAACTTCGATGATCTTAAAAAATACACAGCCAAGGAGGTAACATTGCAAAATTTGTTTCTTTACTTTTTGCCAATTTGTTTTGTAACTTTATCCTTAAGACAAGTTTTTGAAGGACTTCTTAGAATGTAAATAAAAAAGGAGGAAAATTCATTAGTTATGGCTACGTCTCAAGCATATTAAGAATGTATTCAGTATTGAAATAAATCTAAATTTATGCAAAACAGTAAATCTTTTATCCTTAAAATAAAAATAATAAACACTAGAAACTCGTCAAACTTTATAATAACTGCCTGATTATCTATTAACTTTGTATGAAGAAGAAATATTTTCGTACAGACACACGTTAAGCCGTTGGTTTCGGCTTCTACTCGTACCTTAGTATCATCATTTTTCATAATTACAACCTAAAACGTCCACAGCTCAACGAAGGCCTCCCCTAATGGTTTCCACGCGGACCGATCCCTCGCAGTTGCCATCCATCTGACCTTTTCGGGACGCCCTTAGGCTCGTTGTGTAAATGTTTAAGGCTGAGAGCCATCTGCGCTCGCCACGCGCCCGGGGAAGCTGTAAAGGCCATCTGCGGCCAACAGCAGTAGTCAGTTCCAAAAAAACCGCCACCTTAACTAGGTAGCTAGTGAAATTACCGGGTATAAGAGACCTAACATCTGTTGTCTCGGGTGACGGGCGCAATGCGGCATTCATGGAGAATTATAACCGTCTATCAGTTGTTGGTCTCCTTTTTCCACATCCATCACACAATTTTTGTACTGCCCGGGGATCGAACCCGGAACCCTTGGTGTAGTTGCCGACATCTCGACCATTACACCAAATGTTTCGTCATAGGAAAGATGAAAGTTGTCATAGATTCCTCAAAAAATTCCAGGTGTCACCCTGATCGCGTTAGAGCTGCCAACGTCGTCGGCAGTCCGAGCCACCTCCCTGATCTTTGCGAAGACCAGCTCCACCACAGCAGCACCCGAGGAGTCAGATACTGAAGATGGACCTCAGGTAAATTTATGGATATTTTTTTATAATTATAAGGACAGGAAGCTCACCTGATGGTAAGTGATACACCGGATGACAAAGCGGCATTGAAGGAGAAATATCTTATTGAAGCATTGCAGTCCCCCTCTCTGTGTGATTGTGGTGTGCCCGACAGAGTCCATATTGATACTAATATTTGTTATAATTATACTAACCTATAAACATATGAAAAAGCAATAAAGAATTGAATTGAACTGATAGACAGTTATTATCCTACCCGAGATACATGGTTTTCCTAGTTTGGGGTCCACTGGCTAACGAATGCATCTTCTGTGTTTATGTTGCTCCGTTTTGTATTTTATCAGTCTATTTATGTATATTGGATTTTTTGTTAGGTTTCTTTCTTTCTGTTATGTTTCATAGTGTGGTAATAAATAAAAGTCAACCGCCGCACTGCGCCCGATACCCGAGACAACAGATGTTAGATCTCTTATACCCTAATTTCACTAGCTACAGTGCCCTCATTCCGAAACACAAAAGTGCAAAACACTCGTGTTTCACGGGACGATATCTGGCACTGCGGTGGTACCTACCTAGACGATTCAGTACCGAGTCTACCACCTATACCTATATGGTGTAATTGATGGATTCCACTATACTGAGTCATATCAGCACAAATATTGTGTGCATAAATGTCTGTTTGTATTGGTCTACGTATAAAGGGTGAAATCATGAACATTTGCAATTTTCAAAAATACTAAATAAATGAAAAATAAGGCAAATGTATTGATACAAAAATCTAATATTTTAAACCCTAAAAACATGTTAAACACTTTGAGATTCATCAGTAATATATATAACATAAAAAAATAAAAAAACGAATTAAATAAGTAGCACAGGGCGGCGTAGCTCGGAGGAGCGGTGAATAAAGTGGTACGAGCTGTAAAAAAATAATCATCATCAGCTCATTAAACGTCCCCACCGAGGGGCACGAGCCTACCCGTATAGGGTGATTAGGCTTAGTCGTCCACGCGGGCCCAGTGCGGATTGGACGACTTCACACACAACCTTCGAATCTCTTCGCAGGCGTGCATGAAGGTTTCCTCACGATGTTTTCCTTCACCGTAAGAGCGTCGGATAACGTACATATATTTTTGAAAATTCGAAAATACATTGGTACGTGTCGGGATTTGAACCTCAGCCCTCCCGGTAGGAAGGCGACAGTCCACACCACTGAGCCACCGACGCTCTAATCGAAAAAATAATCGAATTGTTGTAATTCCAAGTCATAATTTATTACGAATTTTGTAAAAATTTTATGATAAATCTATATGGTCTCATTGTCATAATATGAGTACAATAATAGGTCGAATAGATGCCAATGATTTTAAATTCACCCTGTATATTTATATTAAATTATCACCATCCTTAATTACTAATATAAAATAATTCATCACTGTCTTATGGAAGGCTTTTTAATCAGAAGTGGATAGCCTGCGAACTCTCATGGTCATCATCAGCTCATTAAATGTCCCCACCGAGGGGCACGAGCCTACCCGTACGCGGGTGTATAAGCCTTAGTCGTCCACGCGGGCCCAGCGCGGGTTGGACGAATAGTAGCAAAAGAAACAAATCCAAAGCATAATCTCGTCAACAATAAAAGTGATCTATAAAGTTTCGAGGAACTGTATCAACGGACAGTTTAGACTTGTTAACCAAGGCGGTTCACTTTTCCTTTTTACTTCCTCGTGTTCTTGAAGTATGTCTGATTGAAACGGAGCAAAAATTTAAGCCGCAGTTGATGTAAATGTAATCGAGAAATAGATAGATAGATAAACACTTTATTGCTCACATTTTATAAACGGTTCACAAACACAGAAAAGTCAGACATATAGTGGGCAAAGGCGGCCTTATCGCTACGAGCGATTTCTTCCAGGCAACCTTTGAGTAGAAAAAGTTAAAGAAAAAGACAGGCAGTGGGCAAGTAAGGCATGACACAAAAAAATAATAATAATATATAAGATATTACTAGTACAACATCACACAGAAATATTGATTGAAGATTAATCCTTTAAACGCCTGGATTCCAGACACAGTTAAACATCAATTGTTTCTGTTGGATATATCCGTAAGCGACGGTTAGAGGGTTAAATGCCAAAGAGATTCTATGAAGTCTTTGTTAAATACCCATTTGGTGTAATAATTGAGAAGTTGGCTATTACAGCAAAGCTTCCGATTTCTATCCCGGGACAGTACAAACATTTGTGTACATTTTTTTATGTTCCGAAGTGAACAGGATGGTAAGGACGCTCACCTGATGGCTGACCAAAAAAGAGCGGCATTGAAGGGGTTGAACAACTGGTAGACAGTTATTATTCGCCGCACTGCGCCCGTCGCCCGAGGCAAGAGATGTTAGGTCTCTTATACCCGGTAATTCCACTAGCTACAGTGCCCTCATCCTGAAACACAAAAGTGCATAACACTCCTGTTTCCCGGGACGATATCTGGCACTGCGGTGGTACCTACCTAAACGACTCAGTACCCCATATGTGTATCCATTGTTAAGTACCCATATACAGGCTCATGCTTAGTTTGGAGCTAGGTGGCGCTGTGTGTCAGTGGATATTTTGGTTTAAAATAATTCTCATTTCAGACCGAAACAACAGCTGAGGGGAATGAAGCTCAAAATGCGACCAGAAAACTGTCCGGCATACCCCAAATCGACTACATATACGATCCCAACCTGCCCCGGGAGCTGAACGGGTATAACCTCTCCGGGTACCCGTTCTATGAGACGGTACCACCACCGGAAACCATCGATTTCAAATGTGACGGACTGCATGACGGATTCTACGCGTCAGTACCTCATAAATGTCAAGTGAGTAAATATATTTTGTGTCTCTCTTTCTCTCTCTCTTCAACCTATCGCAGTCCATTGCTGGACATAGGTCTCCCCCATTTTGCACCAGAGATCCCGGTTCTCCGCTTTCCTCATCCAGCCTCCACCAGCGACCTTTCGCAAGTCGTCGGTCCATCGGGCCGGAGGGCGTCCTACGCTACGCTTGCCAAGACGCGGTCTCCACTCCATGACGATTCAAAAGTATCTGTAAAAGATTTATTTGCATCCTGATATTCTTATTTGATTTGTATGTGTGTCGTTAATTCATGTTCTTTTTCTTTCTTTCTTCTGCCAAGGTATACCACCACTGCCTCTTCGGCACCAGATACGACTTCCTGTGCGCCAACTACACTGCCTTTGACCAGAAGACCTTCATCTGCCACTTCGTGTCCGAAGTGGACTGCAAGAACTCGCCGAATTATTTTAACAGGTAACCCTTTAGTTCAAAGTTCAATTTTTTTTTACGGTACCTAACCCTTTAGTTAGAAAAATTTGTTTGCCCAAAATGAGCCCTAAACTTAAAATAAAAAAATTAACTATAAATGGTTGAGATAAAGATAGTCTCCTTTTTTTTCTAGATTTTGGGAAAGTAGTATTTTTATAGTGAGACATATATATATACATACTCAAATATAATAATCAGTAATATGGAAAAAATGCAAAGGAAAAAAAACTTTATTATTCATAAAGTATCAAACAAATTCCAGGAACGAAGCCCTATACAAGCAAACCACCACGACCACACCAGCCCCGCCCACCACCACGAGCACCACCACCACGGCCCGGCCACCACGACCGGGGAGACGACGTCCCCACCCCCGATACGAGTACTATGACGATGATTATTACTATGCCAGGGATTATGAGGACTATGAGGATCGGTAAGACCACTTTTTAAGGTTTCGTAGCCAAATGGCAAAAAACGGAACCCTTGTAGATTCGTCAAGTCTGTCTGTATGGCTGTACGTCCGTATGTCACACCCTTTATTCTCCGTAACTATAAACACCACACTATTCAAACTTTGTAAGTATATGTATTCTGTGAACCGCTATTAGGTTTTGACAAGAAACTTTAAAAATTAATATATTTTGGGGTTCCCAAAATATATTGTGAGAGCGTCGGTGGCTCAATAGTGTGTGAACTGTCGCCTTCCTACCGGGAGGGCTATGGTTCAAATCCCGACACGTACCAATGTGTTCTCGAATTTTCAAAAATATATGTACGTTATCCGACGCTCTTACGGTGATGGAAAACATCGTGAGGAAACTTTCATGCACGCCTGCGAAGAGATTCGAAGGTTGTGTGTGAAGTCGTCCAATTCGCACTGGGCCCGCGTGGATGACTAAGGCCTAATCACCCTATACGGGTAGGCTCGTGCCCCTCGGTGGGGACGTTTAATGAGCTGATGATGATGATGATGATGGGTTCCCAATACATTGAACGAAATCTCAAAAAATTTTTTCGTCGTCTCTCCCGTGTGGGGTATCAATATGTAGAATATCGAAGTTTCTTATAGCATTTTTTTATAAATTTAATAGTATGAGCGAGAGACACTTCCAAAGTTGAAAAAATTGTGTCCCTCTTATTTCTAAACTATGAGATTGATAAAATTAAAAAAATATATGATGTACATTACCATAAAATCTAACAACAAAATTAGCTTCAATGATTTCTGGTGTGTAGTTTTGTACGTCAAAAACGGCGAACCACTATTTTTCATATTAAAGCTGTAGTAGGTGCCTAAGTAAAATAAAAATTACTTTATTTTATGTTACTTGCTGCTGCGGAACCCTCCACAGGCGAGTCCGACTCGCGCTTGGCCAATTTATTATTTTATAGAATAGTTATATTATACAGGGTGAAATCGAGAACATGGTCTAAGGCCAGCCATCTACGCTCGCCAATTGCCCGGTGAAGCTGTAAACGCCATCTGCGGCTAACAGCAGTAGTCAGTTCGAAAAAGAATAAAATCGAGAACATTGTATCTTTTTTAAACAACCCATTGAACGTCGAGAATTCAGATGCAATACAAAATCTATTATGTCTGGCGCTTTAAGGCATCATTGACAGTCGAAGGGTTAAGAAGCGCCTACTCGTGATTCATAGTACATCCTCTAGAAATAAGGCCAATCAACTGAGAGCGTCGGTGGCTCAATGGTGTGGACTGTCGCCTTCCTACCGGGAGGGCTGAGGTTCAAATTCCGACACGTACCAATGTGTTTTCGAATTTTCGAAAATATATGTACGTTATCCGACGCTCTTACGGTGAAGGAAAACATCGTGTGGAAACCTTCATGCACGCCTGCGAAGAGATTCGAAGGTTGTGTGTGAAGTCGTCCAATCCGCACCTGGCCCGCATGGACGACTAAGGCCTAATCACCCTATACGGGTAGGCTCGTGCCCCTCGGTGGGGACGTTTAATGAGCTGATGATGATGATAATGAACTGAGACAAATCTCAAATAATGTTAAGCCCCAAAAATAATGTAAAACACTTTGCAGTTGATTCATAATACATATTACAATAAAATTAATAAATAAATGTTGACTTAAAAATCTCTCTTCAACCTATCGCAGTCCACTGCTGGACATAAGTCTCCCCCATTTTGCGCCAGATATCCCGGTCCTCCGCTTCCCTCATCCAGCCTCCACCAGCGACCGCCCGTCGTCGGTCCATCGGGCCGGAGGGCGTCCTACGCTACGCTTGCTAAGACGAGGCCTGCACTCTAGAACTCGCCTGCTCCAACCTTAATTTACAATTAACATGCTAATATTGAAAACTTACTCAGTGCGTTTACAAATCGCGCGCAATTGTCATTGCTTGTTCAATTTAGTTCGCACAGACAACAAACAATACCGGCTGGCCTTCAAAATATATAACGCTCTCTGAGAACTACAGTGACTGACATAGCTCACAGGAAAAGCAAGTTGAAGTGGCAGTGGGCAGGGCACATAGTGCGTAGAACCGATGGCCGATGGGGCGGGAAGGTTCTCGAGCGGCGTCCACGTAACGGAAAGCGTAGGCCGACCCCAACCAGATGGACGGATGACCTAGTTAAGGTGGCAGGTAGCAGATGGATGTAATAATGATGATGCTTTTACAGACTAATTTTTGACCCAGTCAACATTTCAATTACTAGATTTATTTTGTAAGCGAGATAATGATTTTATTCCAGAGTCAGGAGACCAAAACCTCGCGGCCAAGGAAGACCTGGAAAGAGGAGGCCGGTCGATGATTATGATGATGACAGGTTAGTTAAAAAATATACTGTAAATATGGTCCACTATGAGCGTCGGTTGCTCAATGGTGTGACCGTTGCCCTCCTACAGGGAGGTCTGAGTTTCAAAATTATATGTACGTTATCCGTCGTTCTTAAGGTAAAAACATCGTGAGGAAACCTGCGCTCACCTGCGAAGAGATTCAAAGGATGCGTGTGAAGTCGTCCAACCCGCACTGGGCCCGCGTGGACGACTAAGGCCTTTAAACCTGCGTACGGGTAGGGGAGGGGCCCTCGGTGGGGACGTTTACTGAGCTGATGATACATCTATAGAACTCAATGGCTTAGCAGTTAGCAACAACCAAATGATGATCGTACAACTCAAGCAATAATTGCAATGGTTAAACATAGGATGGGTAACCGGTTTTGTCTCGTACTGAGTATTCATCCTTCTGGGGCATGATCTTAAGATGGTAGTCGTCAACACCCACCAATCAGCATTGAGCCCGCTTGGTGTTTTACGGTCTATCTCGCCAAAATCATACTATTAGTAAAGAGCGATTCCCTAGTAGACAGTTTATCATCATTATCCTGCCATTAACCCATTAGTCGGCGCAGTATGTCCGATTCCCTGCAGTAGACAATTATATGCTGATTTTATTAACACTTGAATCTATAAGCTATTATGTCAAAACTGTACAAAGCATACACAGTTTGACAGTTCCACCAAAATATTATCAAACTAACATTGCAAACTTCAATACACAAATACTAATGGGAGGTCAGGTTTTTAGCAATTTCGCATTAATGTTGAGTCAAATTCACTTTGTAAAGAGTTCCCTAACCTCTTTGTCCACTTTGTACTCATACGAAAAAGTACGCATCACTTTCCAAGATTTTTACTTGTGGGTAGTTACACTTAATATTTTTTTCAACTGGTTTCAGGTACGAAAGCCGTCCACGACCACGCGACGAAGCTGATGATGATTACGAAGACCGAAGACCGTACGACAGAAGACCGCCAAAGAGACCGTACGATAAGCGAAGACCTTACGATGACGACGATGATAGAAGACCGGTGTTAAGAAACAAAAGGCCAAGCAGACCTCGTGATGATGAAGAAGATGCATATAGATCAGATGATGAAGACAGACCTAGAGGTGGACAGAGAGATCAGAAGCGTGACAGTTTAAGGCCTAAAAGACCAAGGGATGACTACAGGCCAAGAGATGAAAGACCCAGAGATGAAGTAAGGCCGCGTGATGAAATTAGACCCCGTGATGAAATCAGGCCCAGGGATGAAGTGAGGAACAGAGATGAAATGCGGCCTAGGGATGAAATGAGGCCTAGAGATGAAATAAGACCTCGAGACGAAATCAGACCTCGAGATGAAATCAGACCTCGAGATGAAATCAGACCTAGAGATGAAATCAGACCTCGTGATGAAATGAGGCCCCGAGATGAAATAAGACCCAGGGATGAAATCAGACCTAGAGATGAAATAAGGCCCCGAGATGAAATAAGGCCCAGGGATGAAATAAGACCGCGAGACGAGATAAGGCCTCGCGATGAAGTGAGACCAAGAGATGAGAAGAGAACTCGTGATGAACCTCGCGCCAGAGATGAAATAAGACCTAGAGACAATTTAAGACCAAGAGAAAGACCGCTTAGAGATGACGCCCCCATACCTGAGGCAAAGAGAGAAAACACAAGACCAAGAGAAGATAGATACTCAACTAGCGAAGGGCGCAGGTATAAAGACGACAGGCCATACAGAAGTAGGGATGAAAGGCCGTATGCAAGACCTGAGAGACCATATGACGATGAGCCGCAAGAAGAGAAAAGAGAAATCCCATCAGCCCCTGAAGGTCAAGGACTTGTTAAACCTAACGGCCATGGTATATTCAGCAAACCTAGAATGCCGCCAAAGATCAAAAGACCCGTGCCAGCCAATGAGAAAACAAAATACGAGTACGTAACAGTGACAACAACAAAAGCACCCCACAGAGTAGATGATGATGAGTATTACGACGATTATGAAGAAGACGAAACAAGTAGACCGTCATCTTCTGGCAAGACCAGCACGATACAGCAAAGACCTAAACCCGAGCCGGTCGAGAAGGAAAAATTTAAACCATCACGACCACACTACAGCCAGTCGGCAAACTACAAAGAAAGACCGACGAAAAAGCCAAGCTATGACGACGACTATTTCTACGACACCCAATGGGACAAACGCAAACCGCAAAGGCAGAAAGATAGACAGAAAGAGCCGAAGAAAGATCTAGACGACTATTATTACGACTACGAAGACACTGAAGAAAAAAAACCAGCTCCAAAATATGAAGAAGATATAACGTCTAAGATCAAAGACATCAGGCCTAATGTTAAAGTTCTTAAGCGTCCTTTTTTACCC
The DNA here is from genome assembly GCA_019425675.1 of Leucinodes orbonalis. Lineage (NCBI taxonomy): Eukaryota > Metazoa > Arthropoda > Insecta > Lepidoptera > Crambidae > Leucinodes > Leucinodes orbonalis. Next base: position 78,216 of record PQWD01011094.1, on the reverse strand, counting down.
TCTAGGGGTGGAAGTCCCTATTTACCTAGGGGCTTACAGCCGATTGCCGGCAAAGACATGACTGCTCCTCCCAGAACCACCCCTAAACCCACCACCACGACAACGACTACCACAACCACGACGACCACCCCTGCACCTACTACTACTACACGCCAAACCACTACTGTAACTACAGAACCTACGACAACCCAACACATTAGTGCTCCCGAAGAAGACTATGAATACTACGACGAAGAAGATATAGAGTATGATGAGAAGAACAAAAAAGAACCTCTATCTACAGCCCATCCTGAAACCAAAACTGATAAAGTAGCAGATACAAAAACTGAAGAACCGGATTCAAAGTCATACCAATCCGAGGACTTGGAAACTGACCCACCAGAAGTCAAAACATATACGCCAGAAGCCAAAACACATACGCCAGAAGCCAAAACACATACGCCAGAAGTCAAAACATATACGCCAGAAGTCAAAACATACATGCCAGAACTTGAAACCGTTGATCCAGAACCAGAAATAGAAACGCACTCGCCAGAAGTGAAAACCCATCTGCCAGTCGTGAACACGCCAACGCCTGAGATCAAAACTTACTCGCCAGAATTAAAAACTCACTCGCCAGTAAAAACTCATACGCCAGAAATCGAAACTGAAACGCCAGAATTGAAAACGAACAGACCAGAAACAACGACCATATCTGCAGATCAACGTGCGAAAAATCTTGCAACTAAAGTCTCTTGAGGGTTTACAACGACAATTACGAAGCTATTAGAGGTAAACTTGAATCAACTCTCACACCTGGTGACTATATTAAGCCGTATTTAGCGACATCTCACGCTATTAACAATGAACCAACATACACAGTTACTCCGATACCTTACAAGCCAAGATTGGAACCAAATCCTGATATATCGAAGCCATATACTGCAACTGGTAAACCTTTGAAACTACCAGAAAATATTTTAATCAAACAAAATTTAGCTGACTCTATTGAAAATGATTACGATGTAAGAATAAACGAAGCGATCACACCAAATTTGCCGAATGTTAACATCAGAATACCGAGTGGTTTTGTTGTTCCGAACGATAGGGATTACACGTTTTCAAGGTTCAGACATAACTATCATACAGATCCACAATTTGCTGCTTCGGATATATCCAATTTCCAAATTAGAAAGAGACCTCAAGTCACTGGGGTCAGTATAAGAACCCCAAATTCGTTCTACCTTCATCCCCAAAGAGTTGTGGGGTACCAGGACGACGGGGTGCCAAGATATCCTAGGCAACTGTATAGACAAGTGCTTGGTGAATTCTTTTGAATATTGTGATGTATGGTAACCTATAAGATTTGTTTTGGTTACATGAAAACCTGTAAGATAATGTTTGACAACTAAAACGTCTTGATACGGGTCTTGATTGGTTTTAAACTTTGTACTTAATATTTTGTGATTTTGCTGATTCAATTAACTGTTTTTTTTTCTTATGTGAAGTACAATTTTTATTGAAGTGATTTGATTTTCAATAAACTTTTTCTATTTTAATCGTTTGTGATTTTACTATCTTGTGAGAATTTACTATTATCTTGAAATCTTTCACATATTTAGGTCAGATTGTAAAAGTTTTCACATTACAATTTTACCTTTGTATAATTAAGTATGGAATACTTAATGCGTAATGATTATTTATTCATAGAAAAACTCCTAAAATCAATCTATTTCCCAACATATCTTACAGGTTTTCGTAATAAACTAGTTACTAATAAAATTTAATTTTAGTCATTCGAGAACCGAAATTTCGTTAAATTAATTATTATTTAAATATCCAAAAACGATAGGGGAATAATTTGTAATTTACTCGGCAACTGTCAAATTATTGAATAGGTGTATATTTTTAAAGTTTTAATTGTTTTTGTTCAATTTTGTATTAATATCTACAATTTTTATATTTGATTAAAAAAATATTCAAATATGTGCATCAGTCATACATTCTAAAAATTTTTCGTTTTATTTTCTAAATATGTTTTGTAATGATTTTTACTCAATTTCACTGCCAATGTATTTATAAGATTTTACAATAAGTATAAATAAATACTGTAAGTTAACCATTTGTTGTAAGATTCAAGTATCATGTTTTTTCAAAATGGCGTCGAAAGAGTTTTTTATATTTGTAAATAATATTTAAAATCCTTTACTCAGATATTTTATTTTTATTAAGAATACTTGCAATATTAATGTGATCAAATTAAAATATAAACTAATATTATTGTCGGGAAGCAAGTGGTCAAAATGTAATTGAACAACTTTCAATGTCTATGCTGTAAGATTTATCAAAATACAAGGAATTTATGTAAAAAAAACATCTTTCTTTTACACACGTATTTACCAAGTATATTACAATCTGAAAGTCATATAACCAAAAGAAGCTTGAGGTAAAATCACTTTCAGATTGGTTTAAATATATCCAAAAACTTTCATACAGCGCCATCTAGTCACAAAATTAAGACAAGGAGTTCATCATCATCATCAGCTCATTATATGTCCCCACCACAGACATCAGAATATACATTAGACTGGACAAGCCGCCAAGTTTATAGGCAGTCCCCAGTGTCGCAATTTCTTTTCGGTTCTTACCTGTGAAAAGTTATTATATTTCTTGGTAAATTTACTGATTCATTGCGATGATGGCATGTTGCAATTGCACAGGATGGCATTTTGGAAAAAAACGGTAATTTCTTCTAATATTCATGCGTCTTGACTCGTCTCACAGAGCGTAAACTGGTAGCCAGTGCATGCTCGTTGAGCTTACAGTTATCGCACTTTAAACTCGGCTTGCCCCATCTCCTGTATTAGGAAATCTGTGGTTTCCACTAAAAAGAATCTAGCAAGAAACTTATACCATTTTTTTATTTATGAAGGCGTCTCCTATTTTTATCTAGGGTAACCTTAATCACTCGGAGATACAACGCTCATTTTACACAACTGCCGAAGGAGGGTTATGTTTTTAAGCGTACAAATATGTATGGCTGGATTTCTATGTTCGCTGCTGCAGCCTAAACGGATCGACGGAATTTAACATAATAAGAGGTGTTGCCGCTTTGTCCTGGTCAGGCGTATTACTTGATTGTATGTAGCGTCCTGACCATCCTGTACACTTAGTAACATAAAAAACTTCCTTGTAGATAGTATAATTTAGTGACTAGAAGGGCATTATCTTTTTATAGGTACATAGTATAAATTAGTAATGAGATTCTCTTCAGTGCCAAAAGACGGCAACAAGCCTAAATCGGCCCTGCCCTACCTTGCCGAAGCTCTAACACTCCATGCACAGATCCCATCGTCTCCCTTTCACCATAGGTTATCAAGGCGAACTGCAAAATTTCATCCGATAATAGTTAACGTTCCCCGTATTCGAACTAAGCGTTTCGCTTCTTCTTTCATTAAGCGTACTGCAAATAAATGGAATGATCTGCCTGCGTCAATGTACATACCACAAACAGCCCTGTGGTATTCAAAAAACGAGTGAATAGGCTTTTTCTGGGCAAGCTGACTCCATCTGAGAGCATGTCTCTACCACTAGGATAGTCTGTGCTAAAGAGTAAGCCCATCGGAAATAAAAAAAAAACAATAATAAACAGAAACGGGTAGGTTAGAAATAAAACACTTCATATTCTAAATTTGTTATTATTGACTACTTATATATAAAACCATTTCTACCGTAATATTGTAACCTATTTTATAAAAATATCACCATCTTATGTTTAATAATATAAAACATTTCATTTCTAAGGTAAGATAAATTATATTTTTATATTTATTTCAGTACATAAACATTATATAGGATTTTCATATATAAATCTGTACAGTTTAAAGAAAAAATGTTTTTGAAATCATTTAATAGAGAAAGTTACATCAAATATGCAATTCCTATAATTGTCGAATCTATAAAATGCCTTTTAAAAAACCAAATTTCATTAGAATTTAAATTAAAGTATTTAATAATATGTTCAATTAATTTATTGGCTCTAATACAAAATTGTAATCAACATCAACCTAACGCAATTCAAACAATGTTTGTCTTAAGAAATGGCTTTTCAAATTCCCAATTGAATCAAAATCACGATGACATTTTCAATTAATTAAAAATTTTAATACAAGATAGAAATCCTCTAATTTTATTTACATGACGACACAAAAAGAAAACGTCACTTTTATAACCTAGAATTTTCAAACTTATCCCTCAAAGACCTGTATTTCAGACTCCAGTTGTCCGAAGAAAACGGATCTTCACCATCATCTTGTTTCTTCTGCATACTGGATATCTCGAAATTCGCGATACTGGTCTCATCTTTGGCCATATCTTCAGGAAGTTTCTCAGGAACATCGGCATCTACTCGGTCTACTATAGTCTTCTCAGTGGCAGGTTCTGCCCCGTGGATCATTCTGTTTATGGGGAACTGGATGTAGTAGAAGAAGAAAGAAGAAGACCAAATGAGGATCTGGTATAGCACCACCTGCCACCAAGTGAGAACGCCGAAGACATTGTACAACCAGCGGTGGGCAAAGAAGAAGATAGAGTAATACCTGAAACAAGATTAAATAAATAATAATAAATACCCTCTGACATTCACACAGCGCCATCTTACCCCAAGTTAAGCGTGGAGCCTGTATTATGGGTACTAAACAACGGATAAACATACATGGACACTGACTGCGGGATTGGTTCACAAGTTCAAAGTCACTCAACGCGCAATGGAGCGAGCTATGCTCGGGGTCTCTCTTAGGGATAAGATCAGAAATGATTTAATCCGTACGAGAACTAAAGTTACCGACATAGCCCGCCGGATCAGCAAGTTGAAGTGGCAGTGGGCTGGTCACGTATGTCGCAGAACCGATGGCAGTTGGAGCAGACGAGTTCTGGAGTGGAGACCGCGTCTCGGCAAGCGTAGCGTAGGGCCCTCCGGCCAATGGACTGACGACTTGCGAAAGGTCGCTGGTGGAGGCTGGATGAGGAAAGCGGAGGACCGGGATATCTGGCGCGAAATGGGGGAGACCTATGTCCAGCAGTGGACTGCGATAGGTTGAATAGGATAGGGAAACATACTAATATACATTGTTTTTGAAAATACATACATATTATACATAGAAAACACCCATACCATTATAAACAGACAATATGTTCTTGCACACAAATGTTTGTGCTGCCCGGGGGTCGAACTCGGAACCCTGAACACTAAATGGGTTGTCGTAAAGAGTAGTTAGAGTAAGAATCATGTTTGGCATAAAAAGACCGTCGGTGGCTCATTGGTGTGGATTGTTGCCTTCCGATCTGGAGGATGCAGGTTCAAATCCCTCCATGCTTACCTGGTGGGAAGTGGCCTGATCATGACAGATGCAGTTTGGAGGAAATGAATAACAGTACGCACTCATTATATTAAATAAATAAATAAATATCCACTGACATTCACACAGCGCCATCTAGCCCCAAGTTAAGCGTGAAGCCTGTATTATGGGTACTAAACAACGGATAAACATACATATATACATTTTTTTGTAAATACATACATATTTATATGAAAACACCAGACCAATACAAACAGACATGTTCATGCACACAAATGTTTGTACTGCCCGGGGATCGAACCCGGAACCCTTGGTGTTGCAGTCGACCTCTCAACCGCAACACCAAATGGGTCGTCAAAATATTCCTTCAACACTACCCTGCATCCGTCACCCGAGACGGCAGATGTTAGTTTTCTAATTCAATAGCTACAAATGCCCTCATCTCAAACCTCAGAAGTGCAAAACACTCGTATTTCACGGGACGATATTCGGTTTTGCGGTGGTATCTACTTAAACGACTTAATACTCTTCAAATTATCGCAGTCCACTGCTGGACATAGGTCTTCCCTATTTTGCGCCAGATATCCTTGTTCTTCGCTGTTCTCATCCAGCCTCCACCAGCAACCTTTCGCAAGTCGTCGGCCCATCGGGCATCGGGCATCCTACGCTACGCTTACCAAGACACGATCTTAACTCCAGAACACGTCTGCTCCAACGTTCATCCGTGCTGCGACATACGTGACCGGTTCACTGCCACTTCAACTTGCTGAATACTAAGTCTACCACCTCGTTAATATGTAGTAGTTTGCCCAAAAACTAAATAATGTAACGTGTACATCCAGTTAGCACTGGAATTAATACGCGCCTACTGTGAAGTATATACCCGGGGTTCTCACTACCACCATCTCTCCGACGCCACGGGTAACTTCTCACGCCAATCGATTTATTTATTTATGGTACACAAACAGTAATCTATCTTCTGCCATTAGTATTACGAATTGATGGTTTTTGTAATACAAAAATCTAGACAGTAATCCATACACAGTATACACAGAAATTCAACAGAGTTTACAATAGTTTTTTCACCAGTTTAAATTAAAGATTAAAAAAACCCTCATGAAAAAAGGTTACTATACAATAGAAGAATATTTATCGGATAAAGATGTGTGGTCTTGCACTTAGTGTTCCAGTTACAAAATCTTTGTAATAAATTATTGTAAAGCTATTTGTAGGTAATGACAAAACTGTAACCACTGATATAAAAAGATTAAAAGAGTAACTCGAGTTTCTTGCCGGCTCTTCTCGAAGATCCTACTTATTCCGAACCGGTGGTAGAGTCACAAAAAATATGATAATAATAACAATTGACGATTCAAAAGTATGTGTAACAGGTTTATTTGAATAAAGATTTTTTTCTTTCTTTCTCTTTCTTTCTTTCTATTTAAACTAAAGATTGAAAACTAGGATATATAAAAGTGTGTGTGCAAATAAAAAAAGTTATTACATATATAAAAGAAGAAGAAAAAAATAATGAAATAACCATACGAGTACATTAAGCTTAACAACATTCACCGGAAACCGTGAATATTTTGTTGAGACTACTCTTAAACCTAGAAAAATTGCCATCAAACACGTCAATCGAATAGAAGTCCGTCGATGGTCGTGACGCGCGAGTTTTACTTTTCGTCCGACCCAAGTGTATTATATTCTTAGTAACTTGCTACTGATATGTACTGTTTTGTGTTTACTGGTAATATACACCATTTACCTCTCATTACCACACCCTGAGGAAAAAAATAATAATATCATCATCATCAGCTCATTAAACATCCCCACAGAGGGGCACGAGCCTACCCGTATAGGGTGATTAGGCCTTAGTCGTCCATGCGGGCCAGGTGCGGATTGGACGACTTCACACACAACCTTCGAATCTCTTCGCAGGCGTGCATGAAGGTTTCCACACGATGTTTTCCTTCACCGTAAGAGCGTCGGATAACGTACATATATTTTCGAAAATTCGAAAACACATTGGTACGTGTCGGAATTTGAACCTCAGCCCTCCCGGTAGGAAGGCGACAGTCCACACCATTGAGCCACCGACGCTCGATAGTAATAAAGCATAAAAAACAATAATACTCACACCACAGCATAAGCGATTGCGATCACGCCGTTCAAGATCATCTCCAGCTTTAAGTTGACGGGATATCTTCTCGCTTGGAGTACCGTTTCCACCAGTATGATGATGGTGATGTTGGTGTGGACGCAATGATTGAACCACCAGGGCAGGATGACATCGTAGACTTTGGGGAAGACTAGCTCCCTGTCGTAGAGGTATAGGGTCCAGAACATCGTGGATACGAACTGAAAATAATGAGAAAATATCAAGGTTAGGTTTTCATTTTCGGACTTTTCACTGTTGGCCGCTTAACAGGGAAGTGGCGAGCGCAGTTGGCTCACAAGACAATAACGTACTTATCTTTTGACCTATCAAAGTCCACTGCTGAACGTAGGTCTCCCATATTTTATGCTATATATCTTCAGCTTTTCATCCAGCCTTCAGAAGCGACCTTCCGCAAGTGCCCGGCCTACTGCCACTTCGACATGCCGGCAAGCTGTGTCGGTAAATTTAGTACTCTTACGTTTTTGTGTACCTGGGACCGACGGCTTAACGTGCCCTCCAAGCGTAATCATCTTTCGATTCGGATAATCAGGTGATTCGGTCTGCTATGTACGTACAAACTAGGAAAAATCGCACAAAGACTTTTCCTCGTTTGAACAGACACCTTCAGGGTCACGCAGCTGAAAGCTGTGTCCATTAGATCAAGAAGCAGGCTAGAGTATAGTAACAAACAATAAGTCACAAGAATTTCGTTTTTTATGTAGGATAGGAGGCAAAAGAGCAGACAGATCACGTGATGGAGTGTGAATACTGCCGCCCATGGACATTTGCTGCACCAAAGGAGCTACAAAATGCGTTGCCGGCCTTTTAAGCAAGATAATGCTCTTTTCTTGAAGGTCTGCAGGTCGTATCTGTCCGGAAACACCGCATGCGGCAACTCATTCCTCAATTATGTGAAGCGGGGCAAAAAGTTTCTGTTAAAACGCACAGTTGTACTTTGCCAACTGTCAAGGTGTTGGGGATGGTAGAGTTGTCGCGTAGATGGCGGAAAGAGGCGGCGGGGATCAGACCGAACAGTTCCTTGGAGCACTCCCCATGGTATATGCGATATCGAATGCATAACGAAGCAACATCTCTACGCAATGCCAAGGAGTCAAGCCTATCCGAAACATCATGGCAATCAATAAACAAACGTATAAATTACATCAAACTAGGAATATACTAAATAAATAAAAGAAGATAACTATTTTCACATAATAGATTCACTCACCAAAGTGTACGGAACGACCATAGACTGGAAGATGATGTCTCTCCAGTAAGCTATTTTCTTCGCCCACGGATTCTCTTGCTTGTCCCTCCATTCGTAAATGTCGTGGATAAACGCTAACATAAGAAATACTGACTGGAACATCTGAAACAATACGAAATTTTATTAATGAGACTTGATGGATATTTTGATATGATTTAGTTCTATAACATTGTACTAGATGGCGCTACTAGTACCTTATATCGCGATTATATTGTGACTCCAATTTTTTTTTCCAACTGACTACTGCTGTTGGCCGCAGATGGCCTTAACAGCTTCACCGGCAATTGGCGAGCGTAGATGGCTCTTTTGCCTTTAAGGAAGTTATTACTACATAATTATTTACTGACTTTCCATCTAGTCCCTAACTTAGCATTTATCCTGTAATATGGATAAATTAATACACTTTTTTTGTAAGTACATACATGTTATTATTATACATAGAAATACCTAGGCCCACTGTATTGGTTTTAATGTTGTTGTGTTTGTATTAAATTCAAATTCATTGTGAACAATACAGAGTCTATCTACCTATCTAGACATGTTCATGCACAATAATGTTTGTACCGCCCAGGGATCGAACCCCTGACTAGTCGAGACGCCTCAACCATAACATTATTGGTCTGAGCGGGCTATATGAAGATAAACTTACAAAAAGCATATAGAGATTTTTATACGTCCTTGAGTATGAAATATAAAAAAAATCTATAAATTATGAGTACATAATTAAAATATTCTTTTGTTTCCGGTGGTCAGTTGGATTTAAAAATAATATCTACCTGGGCCAAACCATCCAACTTGGCCGGCATAACTTCGAGAGGGAGGCTAGTAGGAGGATTCAGTTGGGCTGGGCGGCATTCGGTAAGCTACGTCATGTCCTAACGTCAACTATTCCGCAATGCTTAAAGACGAAAGTCTTTGAGCAATGCGTCTTACCCGTACTAACATACGCAGCTGAGACATGGACACTGACTGCGGGATTGGTTCACAAGTTCAAAGTCACTCAACGCGCAATGGAGCGAGCTATGCTTGGAGTCTCTCTTAGGGATAAGATTAGAAATGATTTAATTCGTAAGAGAACTAAAGTTACCGACGTAGCCCGCCGGATCAGCAAGTTGAAGTGGCAGTGGGCTGGTCACGTATGTCGCAGAACCGATGGCCGTTGGAGCAGACGAGTTCTGGAGTGGAGACCGCGTCTTGGCAAGCGTAGCGTAGGACGCCCTCCGGCCCGATGGACCGACGACTTGCGAAAGGTCGCTGGTGGAAGCTGGATGAGAAAGGCGGACGACCGGGATGTCTGGCGCAAAATGGGGGAGACCTATGTCCAGCAGTGGACTGCAATAGGTTGAAGAGAGAGAACGATAAATCAAGTATCTAAATCTTACAGATATTATATAGTTTACAAGGCCTGCCCTGTTTAGTTATCTATTTGTAATTGGTAAACATATATAAATGTTTTAGATTAAACTATCTCATATATTTGTTTTAATTATATACTATCTAATTGGGACATATTATAACTTCATGCATCAAAGCGTCCGTGTGGAACTCATTTTAATAGTAATTTAAGTCATCATCATCACAGTCAATGACAGCCTAATATGCCTACTACTCTCTTACATTGAGCCAGTGCATGTGTCAGAGCAGTGAAAAAATTCTGCCCAACTGACGCGATGCAGAATTTTGCCCCGGACACTTTTTAGTAATATCTAGTTAGTTTATCTAAGAAGATGTTTTATCTAAGTCTAACACCAACCAAATTAAATAAGAGACCTAACATCTGTCGTCTTTGGTGACGGGCGCAGGGCAGTGATGAAGAAAAATAATAAATTGACAAATTGCTTAATGCTGTGCGATAATTTATTTATTTGTCATTTAGTTTGTAAAACTTTTATGATAAATCTAATTATGGTATAAGGTTCCCATAAAAACATTTGATCATCATCAGCTCATTGAACGTCCCCACCGAGGGGCACGAGCCTACCCGTATAGGGTGTATAGGCCTTAGTCATCCACGCGGACCCCGCATTGGATCCGCATTAGCCTACTTCACGCACAACCTTTAAATCTCTTCACAAGCATGCGCAGGTTTCCTAACGATGTTTTCCTTCACCGTAATAGCGTCGGATAACGTACATATAATTTCGTAAAATCGAAAACACATTAGTACATGGCGAGATTTGAACCTGCGCCCTCCCGATCGTATGGCAACAGTCCACACCATTCAGCCACCGACGCTCTTACTCAATCCGTAAAATGTGTGTAAATTTATTTAAATATTTCGTATAACTTTGATGATAAATCTAAGCATGGTTTACGTTCCCATAAAAACATTCACAATACAAAAAAACATACAATAAATGGTCGAATGGTTGCCATGAATTTTGAATGGTATTTTTTTATAGGATAGGGGGATAACGAGCAGACAGATCACCCGATGGAAAGTGAATACTGTCGCCCATAGACATTGGCAACACCTGAGGAGATATGCCTTTTCTTAAAGGTCTGCAGGTCGTATCTGTCCGGAACACCTGGTGATTCAAAATTCACCCTACAGGGTCCATTAATGTATTTACCTATATTATGTAACATTTATATTACATATGGAGTGCAATAAAGATATGAATATGAAAATTCACCCAGTATAAAATAACACAATCATAACGAAGTAAATTTAACCGTTAACTGATAGATATATGTGACATAATTAAAACACAATTAACATATATGATCAATTAATTATCATTAATAAATCGTAGGCTCGCGCAATCGTTCAAGCCCTAATTAAAGGCTTATCTTTAAGGTCAGTCACTTGGACAAAGTACATATTAGACACGACATATGTATATATATGTTATCGCTCACGTGTTAGTTAGAAACCCAAATATATGTCACGCAAGACTATGTCATAATCACAGACATCCGAATATACAATTAGACTGGACGAGCCGCCAAGTTTATAGGCAGTCCCAGTGTCGCAATTTCTTTTCGGTTCTTGCCTGTGAAAGTTATTCTATTCCTTGGTAAATTTACTGATTCATTGCGATGATGGCATGTTACAATTGCACAGGATGGCATTTTGGAAAAAAAACGGTAATTTCTTCTAATATTCGTGCGTCTTGACTCATCATTTGTCGCACTTTAAACGCGGCTTGCCCCATCTCTTGTATTGGGAAATCTGTGGTCATAATCATATCTTCATACTGGTACAGGTCCCTCAAAATGACCTTGTCAAGGCATTGAAATATTTAAAACAGTTTCTTTCAGTTTAGGCTTCAGATTCAGATCGCTGTATACGATTAACATCAAATATATTTAAGTTATTTCTTCAACCTATCCAAGTCCACTGTTGGACATAGGTTCTCCCTTATTTAGATATTGAAGTTAATGTAAATGTTAAGTGTTTAAGTTAAAGCTTGATGATTAGTTAATAGTATAAGATTTGTTTATTAATGAAAGAAAGAAAGAAAAATATTTATTTGTTGCAATCCAAATTATTACATGTTAGTCCTTAAAATAATATTTTAAAAAATAATAATGAAAAAAATGATCCATAAATAAAACATTTTCTTTCTTTTTATTTATACTTTAGTATTATATATACTATGTACATGATAATAAAATGTCTATGCATAAGAATGATATAAACTATTTCTGTTGCAAGTAATTTTTTTGTCTTATCCTGTCGTATTAAATTGCAGAACAACCATTTTGACAAATCCTTTGGGTTCAACCTGAGTTTGCAATGTAAGCGGATGAAATTTAATTATTTACGACATCGCATGATATACCTCAAAAATAACGGTATTTCTCCACTAGTTAATGGATGCTGTGTTGTGTATCTGATTCAATTCCCCGATGGGACATTTTAAAAGGGCTGTGGAAGATATTATATGTCGAGATTTATGTTAAATTTGTTAATTACTTTTTGTTTTTGTAAGTGTTAAAGTTTATAATTATTTTTTTGTAAAGTATGTAATGTGATCGTGGTAACTTTTTAGGTTTTACTTATATTTGTGTGTGGAAACTTAACTGGTCTATGTAATATTGTATGTGTAAGTAATTGTATTTTAATTACTGTATGTTTTCTTAAAAAAAAAAATACATTTTAAACCTTCCTCTTGAATAACTCTATGTATTAAACCGTATCAAAATCCGTTGCGTAGTTTTAAAGATTCAAGCATCATCATCATCAGCTCCTTATACGTCCCACCGAGGGGCACGAGCCTACCGTATAGGGTGATTAGGCCTTAGTCGTCCATGCGGCCCAGTGCGGATTGGACGACTTCTCGCACAAGCTTTGAATCTCTTCGCAGACGTGCGTGAAGGTTTCCTCACGATGTTTTCTTCACCGTAAGAGCGTCGGATAACGTACATATCATCATCATCATCAGCTCATTAAACGTCCCACCGAGGGCACGAGCCTACCCGTATGCTGATTAGGCCTAGTCGTCCACGCGGGCCCAGTGCGGATTGGACGACTTCACACACAACTTCGAATCTCTGCAGTCGTGCATGAAGGTTTCCCTCACGATGTTTTCCTTCACCGTAAGAGCGCGGATAACGCTACATATATTTTCGAAATTCGAAAATACATTGATACGTGTCGTGAACGTACATAATTTTTCGAAAATACATTGGTACGTGTCGGGATTTGAACCTCAGCCCTCCCGTAGGAAGGCGACAGTCCACACACTGAGCCACGACGCTCTACATAATCGATTTAAGCATATATACAGGGATATAGGGACAAAGAAAGCGTCTTTATTTTATACTATGTAGTGATGCTATTCCGGGTTCAAACTCCGTTAATTACGGTACAAATTCCAAACTTAATTGTGGTCTGCACAGGGCACATAAGGCCTTTGACCACGACAAAGATAACATATAAGACAGCTAACTTTATACTGCACACATCATTCATTTGAGATCTGGCGATTCCTTGGCCTAGGTTATCATTTTTGACCTGTCATACCACTTGGTACTTGCGTAACGATCGCTATAATGGTTATCGACATATTAAATCATCAGCCTATATCGTCTGCAGGGTATAGGCCTTATCACACAGCCTAGATAGAGAGATTGCGACTCACCAACCTTGAATTCTGCCACAGAAATATAAACATATTTTAGTCGGAGAGCCGGCCGTATAAAAGTCCTATGGATCAGATACATGAACAAAATTTTGAATATAGTCTGAGAAACCATAGAACTAAAGGTTGATACCCCTGAATATGCCTGATTTTGCCCGCATGCAAAATTATGACTTATAATTCCAGCCATTGTTATTATACGTAGAAGATACATGAAAAAAATTAACGTGAAAATAAAGTATCTGATGAGCATAGTTTGAGTTTTCAAAGGTGGACAAGCTCAATTCATTCACGGACGTGAGTCCACCACGATGCAAGGAAGTACTTTCAGGTGTGTAATGTTTGGTAGACAAAGTTTTCTACTCTATCAAGGAGTGCATGAACCATGATAAGGTCTTTTGATTTAACATGTACCTTTACTGAAAGCCTAAAATTATGTATCATTTAATTAATTTATTTTTACATATGTGACCTAATAATAATAATTGTGTGTAAATGAGGGAAATTTTGGGACTCGACTTATGTAAAATAATAGTAATAATTTGAAAAAACAAAGAGGGAAACAAAATGCATTTTAATAAATATTAACAACTTGAATATAAATTGGAAATAAATGAACTTAAACTTAAACAGGCAGAATATACTATGTACCAATATCCACTTATGTAACACCTTACTTAACATATATTCTGTGAAAATAAATATATTCTATTCTATTCTAATGGTTTCTAAGACTATATTCAATAAATTGTTCATGTATCAGACTTTATTAATAAATTGTTCATGTATTGTGTATCATGTGATGTATGTTTTACGTAAAACATAAGTGACTTTAACACATGTTTAATTAGTGATTAACCTGTATTGGTATGTATTGTTTTGTTTTTGTTTTAAAGAAAAGAAATTAAATTAGTCGTAGTAGTTAGTATCAGACTTTATTTCATAGGACTTTAATATGGCCGGCTCTCCAACTATTTCTTTCTTTAGTACTAGTAAAACTAACCTACTAACTACAGTGCCCTCACCCCGAAACACAGAAGAGCAAAACATTCCTATTTCACGGGACGATATCCGGCACTGCTATATTACGTACCAAATTGAAAACTTGTTCATTCCACCTGCCATATCCAATTAGTAAAATTGTAAACCAATTAATAAAATTGCATGATATCAAAGCGTTGAACTTAGTACGGTGGTTGAACCTGAAAAATTGTTATCCCATAGTGATATAACGTGACCTCAATCACGCATCATTATCATGATTATCATTATATAAAGTCCCACTTCAGGATTTTCTTCTTCGTGTTTTTTAAGCTATAAATTTTGGGACGGTCAGTGCGCTCACCTGATGGTAAGTAACACTTACTGACCATTACGTTCACATCATCATCATCAGCTCATTAGGTGATTAGACTACAATCGTCCACGAGGGCCCAGTGCGGATTGGACGACTTCACGCACAGCCTTTGAATCTCTTCGCAGGCGTGCGTAGGTTTCCTCACGATGTTTTCCTTCTTCGTAAGAGCGTCGGATAACGTAAATTTGAAAATACATTAGTACGTGGCGGGATTTGAACCTGCACCCTCCAGATCGGAAGGTTCAGTCCACAACCAATGAGCAACCGCCGCGAATTTCTTTTTTCAATGAATTTTATAATTATTGTTTTCGTAATGCCAAAGACTTCTATAAGATTATACAGTCTTTGAAAAATGCTTCAAATTGTATTTTCTTGTTTTGTATTTTGATTTTCATATGATTAATTATTGGAAGTATAATTTAATAAATAGATTTTGACTATGATCAAGTTCAATTGGAGTAAACAAACCAACGCGTATACGTTAAATGTACCTCATATTGTACGTTTTGAAATAATAGTGTACCGCATAGCTTTAATAGTAGAAGAAAGGACATACTTGCTGTTACAAAATAGACAAAGCAGTCAGTAAACCCTTGTAGGGTTTGTAGGCAAATTAATTAAAATATTCAATAAAATAGATACTGAAATGATAGCTAGAACGAACACATAAATACAAAATTATACGTAAATCATATCTTTGAGAATCTACACTGTAGAATTATCTTAAGGACGAAAATAAAAATAATGATAAGTTTAAATATACGTGAAATTATTGTCGATTTGTTCTACTTAGTTTTTTGCCGAAGTCTTCCCCGAGTCCTTCAGAAGGATAAACTTTCCGAACCGGTGGTAGATTCAAACTAGTTTCA
Organism: Leucinodes orbonalis; assembly: GCA_019425675.1. Classification (NCBI taxonomy): domain Eukaryota; kingdom Metazoa; phylum Arthropoda; class Insecta; order Lepidoptera; family Crambidae; genus Leucinodes; species Leucinodes orbonalis. Next base: position 62,136 of record PQWD01011094.1, on the reverse strand, counting down.
ACTTTTTAAATTTGATAGCAACAGTGTCATGAAAACATTTTGAAAAGTTTTTAAATATAGTTTTTAATAGTGTCATGTAAGACTTTTTTAGTTTTAATAATTTGAAAGAAAGAATTATTTATTTGACACACAATAAAATACATACAACATTGAGAAACATAAAACTAATAAAATAAGTGCCAAATAGGACTTCCCTCAGCATTTGTCCTGGCACACTAAAAGCGTTTATTTTTAAGTGTTTAGGTTGTGATACTTATATTGATATTTTCTTTTAATAAACAAACGTTCGTATGATTTGATATAATAATTGTTTTGTATATTATTTTACACAGAATATTCGTGCTTTTGTTTTGTCTCGTTTATTACTTACAAAATTCCATCCAGTCAGGAAACCAGCTCTGTACGTGTACAGCTTCCGTATCTGATCATCCGGATGGTTGACCAGTTGGGAGCTTATAAAGTTCGCATATAAACCCGTGTGTGCATGGTGGATTAGCGAAAAGATATGCAACACCGTCCTCCAATACAATCTTGCCTCACTCTTGTCAAAGGCTTTCTCGTTCTCCGTGATTAGAAAACATAAGATGTTGTAAAATATATTCGTATCCTTCCATATTACATCCATTTTGATCGCACTATACACTTTTTTACTAATATTGTATAAGCTTATTTTTATATGTATTTAAAACACTAATTTATTGTAATTTAATTAAAATCTAATAAATAACCTAAAATCACCCGCCGCTGTAGTTTCGGGCGATGATTTGAAATTTATAATTTAGAGGGAAGGTAGACCTATTTATGTTAACTGTGTTGCCAGGTTGTTAGTTTTTACCCCGTTAAATTATAATTTTATACTTTGGTGTTATTCGATCAACTGTGTCGAATCGCATTGAATATTATCAGACGTCTCCTGGAGATGCAGTAACAAACCGATAAGGCTTAATAATGTTTATCATGACACCCTCAATCATCACTCATTGATGGAATACCGTCACTGATAATGAAACGAGAATGAGTGTTCAAATATTATGTTAGTACAATAATAATTATTGAAAATGTTGAAATAAATATATACAAAAAACATAAATAAATATCCACTGACATTCAAACAGCGCCATCTAGCCAAACTAAGCATAAGCCTGTATTAAGGATACTAAACAACGGATAAACGTAATACACCTTTTTTGCCAATACATATATTATACATAGTAAACACCCAGGCCAATACAAACAGATGTGTCCATGCATACAAATGTTTGTACTGCCCTGGGATTGAACCCGGCACCCGTGGTGTAATAACTGACGTCTCAACCATTACACCAGATGGGCCATCACAGAATTAAAATCTAAACTTCCAAACATAATAAAGAGATGAAAATGTCTGAGGTCCAAACTTTTATAGTTTGGGACCGAAAAAAAATGATAGATTTTGAAAACAAGAAAACTACGTTTTGGAAAATTCTAATTTACCTTCAAATAGGGTAAAATTACCCGACTTCGAACTGGCAACACTAGCCATATCAGTATCACTCGTAATACCCGGGGTCGCCGGTTCAACAATCGTATGACAGACGGACGACCAGACTAACGTTATATAAGAAAAGTTTTATCTATGTTTTTTGACACGTGTGATAGGTTATTACACCTAGGTTCCGGGTTTCATCCCCATGTAATACAAACAGTAATGTTATTGTCAGATTTTGTTATATTTAATTGATCTAGGTAAATAACCAGAATATATGAATGGCACTGTGAAATCTTGACTTTCGTCAAATTATCAAGTAAGTCAAGTAAATCGTCAAGTCATCATCATCAGATCATTTAACGTCCCACCGAGGGGCACGAGCCTACCCGTATAGGGTGATTAGGCCTTAGTCGTCCACGCGGGCCCAGTGCGGATTGGACGACTTCACACACAACCTTCGAATCTCTTCGCAGGCGTGCATGAAGGTTTCCTCACGATGTTTTCCTTCACCGTAAGAGCGTCGTATAACGTACATATATTTTTCGAAAATACATTGGTACGTGTCGGGGTTTGAACCTCAGCCCTCCCGGTAGGAAGGCGACAGTCCACACCACTGAGCTACCGACGCTCTAATCGTCAAGTATTTTACATTATTGGATTTCAAATTATAATCATACGTCCACCAATCAACCATGGGTAAAACTATAGTAAACGTTTAGGTTTGGTTTGAAAATCATTTATTTCCCATTAAAAATTTTAATAATAATATTATAAGGGCGAAGGAAAATTTTCTATTAAATTAGAACTAAATACTTAATTTGCTATTCATAAGATTTGCAGCAAAAACATTATTAACTACATACACACACATTAATAAAATACTTACTCGTGTTACATAATTTAAAATGCAATATCTCAAAACAACTAAACTGACAAACGACAAAAATCCCCTATTCCATATTCAGTATTACGTATATATTATTCATCATCATCATCATCATCAGCTCATTAAACGTCCCCACCGAGGGGCACGAGCCTACCCGTATAGGGTGATTAGGCCTTAGTCGTCCACGCGGGCCCAGTGCGGATTGGACGACTTCACACACAACCTTCGAATCTCTTCGCAGGCGTGCATGAAGGTTTCCTCACGATGTTTTCCTTCACCGTAAGAGCGTCGGATAACGTACATATATTTTCGAAAATTCGAAAACACATTGGTACGTGTCGGGATTTGAACCTCAGCCCTCCCGGTAGGAAGGCGACAGTCCACACCACTGAGCCACCGACGCTCTTGTATATATTATTAAAACTGTGGTATTACCATGGGAAGCTTGAGCCGTAACCCAGCCCGCGGGCCCAAAGCGGATTGGTGTGTGTTACCGACTACCATCCTAAGGTTGTAGCCGGCACCGACGGCTCCACGTGACAAACGAAGTATAATAATATGATGATTCAGCCTGTACTAGGAAAAGTCTCATAATTTCTCACCAAAAGGTGGTAGATTTTTAGTTAACGACCTTGAAAATTGCAAAAAGTCCCCTTTAAAATTTAACTTTTATGGAGCTGGAGGCAGATTTTTAAAATGATGCATTGTTGTTAGTTACAAATAGTCCGCATAACAATTCGGTATTCTCCACCATCCGCAATAAAATACCAAACCTTATTTTTATAAAAGCGCACCTTATTTTATATGTTGTTTCATTGATCACTTTTGTTTTATTTTGCAATATTGTATTTAAAATACACTGAAACCAATAAATATTAGGTCAATTGATGTTAGTGAGCAATGACGTCACGTTTTGACAGTTCATAAAAAGTGCGTCAACGATTAGTGGTGTCAAATACCCAATTCTTAGCTTTTCTACCTTGAAAATTGCGGAATGCTCCATACAAACTTCCACCCCAGTGCTGCACAGGTTTAGTAGGGTATGCAAAGTGAGTGACACTTATTGCAAAAACAAAATTATTTCATTTTGACAAATTGAGTGCTGTTGCTGACAGCAGATCGCTTAAGGTTTCAAATATATAAAGGAAAATGAGCGAATATGTGGGAATCATTCAATATGTTGGGGATTAACCGTGTTGTCTTGACGCACTGCTTATTTGCATAAACGGAGTGCACCCACTATCCACACCTTTAGGGAAGTGAGGGGTAAGAATTAGACAAAACGTATAGACTATGTCACTTTCCATCCCTTCAACTATCTCCAACTAAAAAATCACGTATACTCGTCGCCCCGTGTTGCCATGAAAGACGAACAAAAAGAAACACTTTCACATTTAATATTAATATGGATTACTAGAGCGTCGGTGGCTCAGTGGTGTGGACTGTCGCCTTCCTACCGGGAGGGCTGAGGTTCAAATCCCGACACGTACCAATGTATTTTCGAATTTTCGAAAAATATATGTACGTTATCCGACGCTCTTACGGTGAAGGAAAACATCGTGAGGAAACCTTCATGCACGCCTGCGAAGAGATTCAAGGTTGTGTGTGAAGTCGTCCAATCCGCCACTGGGCCCGCGTGGACGACTAAGGCCTAATCACCCTATACGGGTAGGCTCGTGCCCTCGTGGGCGACGTTTAATGAGCTGATGATGATGATGATGATGATGGATTACTACCTTTTCTATTTAGGTGTTACATGTTATAGCGTCGGTGGCTCAATGGTGTAGACTGTAGCCTTCTGATCGGTAGGGCACAGGTTCAAAATCCCGCCAAATACCAATGTGTTTTCGAATTTTCGAAATTATATGTACATTATCCGACGCTCATACGGTGAAGAAAAACATCGTGAGGAAACCAGCGTCCACTTGCGAAGGTTGTGCGTGAAGTCGTCCAACCCGCACTGGGCCCGCGTGGACGTCTAAGGCCTATACACCCCATACGGGTAGGCTCGTGCCCCTCGGTGGGGACGTCTAATGAGATGATGATAGGAATTCTATCTATTCAACCTATCGCAGTCCACTGCTGGACATAGGTCTCCCCCATTTTGCGCCAATTATCCCGGTCCTCCGCTTTCTCATCCAGCCTCCACTCTTTCTGATAGGAATTGCACTTACAAAGTTCCAATGGTCGCAAAACTGCACCATGGTTGCAAGAGTCCACGATTCTTGTAGTCTTGTTCTTCACTGCATCTGAACATACCATTCCACCAGTCACCACCGCAAATACGTGGTGTATGATGAACAAAATATGGCTGAACACCCTCAGCATCATGAGGCATTTCTCCCATCTACCCACACGAGTTAAAGAACCCGATTCCAGATCTAACGACTCAGATTTTGTAAGAAGACTTTTTATTGAAAAAAACATTTTTGGTGTGGTGTTATTTTCAAGCTGTTGGCCCGTAGCCTTAGAAATATACACAACTAGCCTAAGGGCATCCCAGTGGAACTAAAAGATCGGCTTAGGGCGTTGTGGGGAGGTTTCTTGAAGATACTTCCAATGAAATCATTTTTATTTATTAGTAACTTGTTTAAGTCTTTTTATTTTGTTAACTCATACAAAAAGATTATTAATTTTGTCTTTATTTAGGATTACACACAGGGATATAAGTAGTATAAGTCTTACTAAGTTTAGAGCACAGATTTCCCAATACAGGAGATGGGGCAAGCCGCGTTTAAAGTGCGACAAATGTAAGCTCAACGAGCATACACTGGCTGCCAGTTTACGCTCTGTGAGACGAGTCAAGACGCACGAATATTAGAAGAAACTACCGTTTTTTTCCAAAATGCCATCTTGTGCGTAAGAACCGAAAAGAAATTGCGACACTGGGACTGCCTATAAACTTGGCGGCTTGTCCAGTCCAATTGTATATTCGGACGTCTGTGGTTTAGAGTCAATGTGCAACCAGCAATATTATCCACATCATTATAAATTTAAAATTTAGTTACTTCAAAGTATTTTTTGTTTTAGACTAACATTTTACGATTCGACAAAAAAAGTCAATTATAAGATTTTCTTTCATAGTCACGTTGTATTTCACGCCTGTCAATTTAGGAATATATGACAAATATATCACTGATACAAATCACTGTTTTAATATCGAACCGGCCGATCACCCGGATCACTTTAAACGGGATGCACTGCACTATGTATTTTAGATTTTGTGATCACGCACAGTCACGCGATATTTTGCCCCCGTCAATTTTGGTTCACATGACAAAATATCACAGATACAAATCACTGTTCCGATATCGAACCGAACGGACTCTCTGATCATCTGCATCAATATGCTCAAAAGACGCTATGTATTTCGGATTTTGTTATCCTGTTATATTATAAGAAACCTGTATGACCTCATACTGAGTTTGGATTTTTCAAAAACCCAAGGACCAATTAATCTGACAGCAATTTGGTTTTTGAAGTACTAATTATTTTTGTATAAGTGGACGGGACGGTCAGTGCGCTCACCTAGTGGTAAGTGATACGCCTGGCCATGACAGAAGCAGTGTTGAAGGAAATTAATTACAGTGGGTAGTAATTTTGTTTTCAGTCAACACTGCAGCACCTGTCACCTGAGACGACAGATGTTAAGATTGCAAGTCTATCTGTCTGTCTGTCTATCCGTCCGTTTATCACACCCTTTTCTCCGAAACAATAAGGACTACACTATACAAACTTTGTAAGTATATGTATTCTGTGAACCTCTGTAAGGTTTAACAAAAAAAAATTAACAAAAATTTTGGGATTCCCAAATGTTGAACTGTGTGGGATATCGATGTGTACATCTTGAAAAATGATATTGAGGTTCTAATACTTTTTTTATAAATTGAATAGTTTGCTCGAGACACACTTCCAAAGTTTAAAAAAGTGTGTCCCCCCCCCCCCCTCTAATTACTAAACTATGGGGTTGATAAAATAATTAAAAAATATGGTGTACATAACCATGAAATCTAACAACGAAGTTAAGTTTGAACGATTTCTGGTGTGTAGTTTTTATACGTCATAAACGGTGAACCACATTTTCTCATATTAATGCTGTTTTAGTATTTTTTTTCTATTTTATGTTACTTGCTGCTGCGGAACCCTCCACGGGCGAGTCCGACTCGTGCTTGGCCAATTTTTAAGTAAAATATCACACGAAATTCTCACTATAACAAGTTTAATAAACTTAATTGATGCATAAGGAAAAATTCCAACGATAAAACTAATAGAAACTTGTTGTAGTAGTTACGAATGACTTGGGGTTTGTTATTGGATTTTCCATTTATATGGAGTGATGGTAATTAATTATATACATATATATATAGAGCGTCGGTGGCTCAGTGGTGTGGACTGTCGCCTTCCTACCGGGAGGGCTGAGGTTCAAATCCCGACACGTACCAATGTATTTTCGAATTTTCGAAAAATATATGTACGTTATCCGACGCTCTTACGGTGAAGGAAAACATCGTGAGGAAACCTTCATGCACGCCTGCGAAGAGATTCGAAGGTTGTGTGTGAAGTCGTCCTATCCGCATTGGGCCCGCGTGGACGACTAAGGCCTAATCACCCTATACGGGTAGGCTCGTGCCCCTCGGTGGGGACGTTTAATGAGCATGAAGCGTCTCGGTAGTACCACCGCAGTGCCAGATATCCACCGGGAAATAGAAGTGTTTTGCACTTATGTGTTCCGGAATTAGAGCACTGTAGCCCTTTCCTCTTGATAGGCAGCGGCATGCGGCCCTTAGCATTGCAGTAGTCCATGAGCGGCGGTTACGTTTTCCATCAGATGGGCCGTTTGCTCGTCTGCCTACTTATGAAGGCATAAGCAATAAAAAATACCGGGTATAAGAGACGTAACATGTCTTGATTTGGGTGTCGGACGCAGTGCGGCATTGATGGAGAATAATATTTTTATAGCGGGCAAACGAGCAAACGGCTCATCTGAACACACATACATTTCGTATCACCAGTTCCGCTCAGGAAATAACTCCAGCAACAATTTTGTATCTATTTGCAGTTGCTGGTCTCAATCAATTCAGCTCTGTTATGATCAGGTGCCTCTAACCATCAGGTTAGCATCCTGACCGTCCTATACACTTTTGTTGTATAAAAAGCCTATAACGTCCCTCCGCAGAGTTTCCGACACAGCAGGGAACAACAACAGTGGGAACATTGGGCAGTAAACTTCAAACCATTACAAAGTAGAAACTTACAAAAAACATACATATTTTTTTTTTTAATCTAAAACAATAAATATTTATTATAAATTAAATTCCTTATTACATTATTAACATGGACACTGACTGCGGGATTGGTTCACAAGTTCAAAGTCACTCAACGCGCAATGGAGCGAGCTATGCTTGGAGTCTCTCTTAGGGATAAGATCAGAAATGATTTAATCCGTAAGAGAACTAAAGTTACCGACATAGCCCGCCGATCAGCAAGTTGAAGTGGCAGTGGGCTGGTCACGTATGTCGCAGAACCGATGGCCGTGGAGCAGACGAGTTCTGGAGTGGAGACCGCGTCTTGCAAGCGTAGCGTAGGACGCCCTCCGGCCCAGTGGACCGACGACTTGCGAAAGGTCGCTGTGGAAGCTGAATGAGAAAAGCGGAGGACCGGGATGTCTGGCGCAGAATAGGGGAGACCTATGTCCAGCAGTGGACTGCAATAGGTTGAAGAGAGAGAGAGACATTCCTAATTTGACATACATAAGTGTCCATCAAGAACATTATTGAAAGTCAAATTTGATTCTACCCATAGATAAAGGATAACGCGCTAAATCTAAATCTATAATCTATTTGCAATTTTACCACCTAAAATACAGGGTGAAATTTTATATGGGACTTTTCGCAATATAAGCATCATTAAAAATAATGATGTTTAATGAAACGAAGCGACAAATCGATGAAAAGTCATACATTGACGACTACAGTAGCGTATTAAAATAATATTTTGATCCGAGTTCTCTTTTGGAATTTAAACCAGAAAAGGATAAACCATGTTATCCCGAATTTAACGCGACCGAATCTACAGGCAAAACCTAGTATATTTTTATTTGTGACTATATCAAAACGGTTCAGTAAGCCATTGCTATCATTCATAAAGCGCCATCTAGACCGTTTTCCACAAACTAATACACTACTACGAGTGGCATGATAAAAACAACTTATTCTCTGTTTCCCGCGATATACCCGATTAGAGTTATAAGATTAAATTCTCGCAAGACGCGCGACGGCGGCGCGGAAAAACATTGCTTAATTTTTCTAAAATAAAAGCAATTTCTAAAATAAAAATTCTCTAAGGTTTTCCTTACATCAGCTTCCTGCCAAAAAAGTCCCGTCCAAGACAACCAGCCGTTTCAGATTTTGAAAATCGTTATTTTGGCATAATTTGACAGTTCGCGCCAACGCGTGCGCTTTTTTTCTCGATTGTCTATTATTTTTCAGTACCAATTTAAATTATACACAGTAAACCTCTCTTCGTTAAGTTATTTGAATTAAATCCGCCAAGCCTAGAATATCCCGTACATGTACCATAGATATTCGTATACATGAGTAAAACGTTATTATTTTTTCAATATTACAAACAGACACTCCAATTTACTTAATTATTAAACTCCTTCCGATGCAATTATAAAAAATATATTTTATATTTACAAAAAGTAACTAGTTGCATATTTATGACTGTGTTCCCCTCATCGTCCATTATATTATATATATTATATATATATATATATATATATATATATAATATATATATATATATTATATATATATATATATATATTATATATAATATATATATATATATAATATATTATATATATATATATATATCGGACTTAAGGTCCGACGCTATGTTACCCTAGTTTATGTCATTATTGTTAACTGTAACTGTTTATTTAGTTAATACGTTTGTACGCAGTAGTGCTCTCCACTCGAGCACCTACGAACACCAGTGTCGAGCGCCGCGTGTTGCCTCCACATATGCTGAGTACGTGCCTTTTCAGTGATACTATTATTTTTTAAGTAAACGAATGAAAGGTTTTTATGTTTCTGTTTGTGATTTACTGTATTTTGTTATTGTATATGTTTTCACTGAATAAATATTTACTTACTTACTTACAATTTATTTCTATATATAGATGTCCTAAAATATTAAAACAACGCCATCTAGCTCCGAACCATAGCAACTTGTTTGAACTACGCATCTACCTTATTAAACGTCAGATCTAATATTTTTTCGACTCATTATCACTACCTACATAGTATAAAACAAGTCACTTCTTTTATCTCTATGTCCGTATGTGCACTTTATTCTTTAAAACTGCGCAACGGAATTTGATGCGGTTTTTTTTAATAAAATATAGATGGAGTAATTCAAGAGGAAGGTTTATATGTATAATAACTTCCATTAAATAGTGGAGAAATACTGTTATTTTTAGGTTTACTATCTGTAATACAGGCTTCACGCTTAACTTAGGGCTAGATGGCGCTGTGTGAATGTCAGTGGATATATTTTTTTATTATTATTGGGGCCACTTTCTTCGCCCTTTAATGACGCGCAGGCGTGCATGAAGGTTTCCTCACGATGTTTTCCTTCACCGTAAGGGCGCCGGATTAACGTACATAAAATTCCGAATGTCAAAATACATTGGTACATGGCGGGATTTGATCGTACACCCTTCAGATCGGAAGGCAACACACGCACCATTAGCGCTTTACTAATTCTATAAAAACATATTGAGTCCATATTACTGACGTCTGAATTGCAAAAACGTGCATGCTGAACTTTACGCATGCGATTTCAGACCTCAAACGCAAGTTTCAAAGGTCGAATTGTTATCGTATCTTTTTTTAACAAAACGCAACCAAAAGGTAAGGAAAAACCTGTTAATAGGGTTTGGTTATATTTACATCGAGATATTTTTAGAACCTAATTCCGTCATCAAAAGTCTTTGACCGATTTGTCTTGCCAGTTATATAAATTAATAAATATCCACAGACATTCGCACAGCGCCATCTAGCCCCAAATAATTCCTGAAGCCTGTATTATGGGTACTAAACGACAGATAAACATACTTATATATTTTTTTGTAAATACATACATATTATGCATAGAAAACACCCAGACCATTACAAACAGACATGTTAATGCACACAAATGTTTATACTGCCCGGGGATCGAACCCTTGGTGTAGCAGTGTAATAATTATATAAAGGTCGTCGTTATAACTTTTAGTCTTTACTAAGATTCAGAATGGGAGCGTATAACCGATGGCCTATGGGGTGGAAAGGTTCAATTGGTGTCCACGTATCGGGAAAGTAGCATAGGCCAACCCCCGACCAAGTGGACAAATAACCTGGTTAAGGTGGCGGGTAGCAGATGGATGTCAACTGCTAGGAAATCATTAGGGGTGGCCTTCGTTCACTGTTTTTTTATATTATATGTATTATTGAACGGGTCGGTCAGCTCGCTAACAAGGTGTTAAGTGATTCGCCTGACCATCACAGAAACTGTATTTAAGATATAATAAGATAAAATTAAAGAGCCTGTAAGCGTAAATCGCCAATATGCAATGAACAGGGGGGTAACCAAAACAATCCAATCCCTTAAAACAGTATTGTTATAATGATACGTCACCATTTCTGTAACAGAAAAGAAGAAGTTATATTATTGTAACACTGTTTTAGGAGATGGCGGTAACGCCCTGGGCTATGTTAGATATTTCCCTACGCAATAAGATCCGGAACGAGGACTTTCGTAGAACTGATTGACCAACATAGCCCACAGATAAGCAAGTTGAAGTGGCAGTGGGCAGGGCACATAGTGCGTAGAACCGATGACCGACGGTGAAGGAAAACATCGTGACGAAACCTGCGCATGCCTGGGAAGAGATTCAAAGGTTGTGCGTGAAGTCGTCCAACCCGCATTGGGCACGCGTGGACGACTAAGGCTTATACGCCCTATACGGGTAGGCTCGTGCCCCTCGGTGGGACGTTTAATGAGCTGATGATGATGATGGCCGATGGGCGGAAAGGTGAAAAGGAATGAACTTCCACTGGATACAATTCCGATGCTGATTGATGATGATGATTTTTTTCTTTATCATTTTAATATTTCGTAATAGCACTTTTTTATAAGATATTCTTCCAGGATTTTCATGAATTTGGATAGGAATCTTCATTTTTATATAATTTTATAAGTTATTGTAGATTTTTATAGTAAAAGGGTAAGGACAAGCTATGCAAACTTAGATTTGATTTTATTTGACTTAACGATCAACATGTTCAACCGGTATAATAATATATATTGTTAAACTTAACCTTGGTAAGTCTATTTTGGTGGATATAAGCATTAACTTATGTAATAATTGGGACTTCCTGATACATCTGGCCTTAAGGTTCTTGTTTTTATAAAGAATCTAGCTGACCCCGGCAAATTTTGTTCCGCGTTAAAATGAGTTCAATTTTATACCATACTACCAGCACACCCAGACTTTGCATGGGTATTGACGGGTTCTAGGTCGTAGACTAGGTACTGAGTCGTCTAGTTAGGTACCACCGCAGTGCCAGATATCGTCCCGTGAAATAGAAGTGTTTTGAACTTCAGTATTTCGGGATCAATTTGTAGGTCAAATATTAGTATGCACAAACATGATTGTATTATTTTAGTCGTCTCTATGTATATTAGATATTTATTAAATAAATAAATAAATAAATATCTACTGACATTCACACAGCGCCATCTAGCCCCAAGTTAAGCGTTAAGCCTGTATTATGGGTACTAAACAACGGATAAACATACATATATACATTTTTTTTGTAAATACATACATATTATACATAGAAAACACCCAGACCAACAAACAGACATGTTCATGCACACAAATGTTTGTACTGCCCGGGGATCGAAACCGGAACCCTTGGTGTTGCGGCCGACCTCTCAACCGCAACACCAAATAGGTCGTCAAATTTTTTATCACAAATTATATGTATTTATCTTTTGTTTAGTACTCATTGAACTTGCATAAATTGAGACGAGATGGCTCTGTATGAAGGAAAATCAAAAACTTAAGTTACAACTTATACAAAAATTCTTGTAAAGAGTAAGTAGTATTTTTTATATATTTCATCATCAGCTCATTAAACGTCCCCACCGAGGGGCACGAGTCTACCCGTATAGGGTGATTAGGCCTTAGTCGTCCACTCGAGCCCAGTGCGGGTTGGACGACTTCACACACAACCTTCGAATCTCTTCGCAGGCGTGCATGAAGGTTTCCTCACGATGTTTTCCTTCACCGTAAGAGCGTCGGATAACGTACATATAAATTCGAAAATTCGAATATACATTGGTACGTGTCGGGATTTGAACCCCAGCCCTCCTGGTAGGAAGGCGACAGTCCCACCACTGAGCCACCGATGCTCAACTACTACTACTTAATATTTCATAAATATATAAATACTTCATAAAATGAGATTATATAACAGATCCTGTCATATCATCAAATTCAACTAGTCATGATCATTAAATCATTATGTTTAATAGGTCATTGTGTTTAAAAGGTGTTGTAACCGTTTGCAGTCATCAATGCAAGTTAATGACAGCAATTATGATGACCTCGTAATGGCATGATCTGGATTACTAGAGTTCTAAGTTCATCATCATCAGTCTATATCGTCAAATTGCAGGGCACAGGCGTTCCCACACAGCATTGTTCTCGGGAGATTGGGCCGTAACCCAGCACGCGGGTTCAATGCGGAATAGTGGGTGTAACTGACTACCATCCTAAGGTTGTAGCCGGCACCGACGGCGTCACGGGACAAACGAACGCACGAAACATCTTTCTTTTCAAACAATCAGGTGATTCAAGTGGACCGACAACTTGCGAAAGGTCGCTGGTGGAGGCTGGATGAGAAAAGCGGAGGACCGGAATATGTGGCGCAAAATGGGACCTATGTCCAACAGTGCACTGCGATAGGTTGTAGAGAGAGGTAATTCAGTTTGCAATGTCCTCAACAAACTTGGAAAAATCAAAGTGATAATGCAGTCTTACCAAGATTCAAACCCACGATCCCCCGATTACCTCATGATCTAAACCAACATTGAACAAAGTAGACCAGGCAGGCAGTTAAAAAAGTAATCTATTCCTTAACTCTCTGAGCGCCAATGACGCCTAGAGGCGTCAGGAGCAAAAGATTTTCTATTGTCTACATCCCTGGCATTGAAATGGTTAAAAACACAGTCAACATTATTGTAGCTTGTACTTACAAAATATTGTGTATGGGACGGTCAGTGCGCTCACCTGGTAGTAAGTGATACGCCTGACCATGACAGATGTTTTAAGTGATAAATATAGCACTACTGAAATTTAAAAAGCGGTAAAATATAACCCCATACCGTGTAATTGCTACAACACATGACATTGGCGGAATCGTGGCTAACACACTATAGCCAATAACTTAAAGCAGAAGAATAACAGTATGTAGTCATTATTTTCTGTCAACACTTCCCTGCGCACTTCAACCTGCTAGCTACTCGTTCAGTGTTCTCATCCCGAAACACAGAAGTCAAAACACTCCTATTTTACGGGACGATATCTAGCACTGCGACGGTTCCTACCTAGTCGGCTCAGTGCTCAGTCTATCCCCTAGTAAAGTACTTACAAAGTTCCAATTAGTTCCATAAGCAAAAGCAAATCTTCCTGCTTTGCTCAGTTCTTCGTCTTCACAGTTAATAGCGATGTATGAGAGATATAATCCATACAAAGATACCACACTATGGTGACAAACACACACTCCATGAAAAATTGTCTTTAAACACAATTTGCACTTGTTTATTTTGGGTTTGTTCTGATCTTGGGGTTTTGGCGGGTCAATTCCCAATTCAATGTCTTTGTTATTCATGTCTTTAAAATTATTCAATCAAAAAACACTTCACAAAGTTTGATTTTTGAAGTCAATATTTGAAAACGGGTTAAAACACTTTTGCGTTTGAATTGAATATTTCCTCAAATCCACTCACTCTGAGATTAAAGTTAGGTACTTATTTATAATTTATTTATCTCAAATCAACACTAATTTTGATGACAAATATTATTATTATATTGAATTGTAAACAAATCAAAAAATTAAGAAGTCATTGTCAATGTTTTAATAAATTATTGATTAACACATTTCAATTTACAAATTAATTTGTACTGTATTTAATACGATTTCTTGTGAAATACGATTTTGAAGGTCTTAATCCACAATCACAGTCTATAAACCTTTTACATACGCAATCTTATTCAACTTTATTTCTAATTCAATCACAAAACGTCAACAAAGTCATTTCTTCATAACTACCCAACTTTTGACTAATAAACTTAGTCACTTATTGTTAGTGTAAACCAATAAATAAAACTGATTTCAATCTGAGATGAAACCAACTGCACGATAACAACTGAACAAAGAACACCGTATACTAACTAACATTTCGATGAAGTATAAAATATAGGAAGTGACTTCATTTCAAAATAACAAGTTTTACTTTAATATCATTATTAATAAATGAATTAATAACTATTAAATGCGAAAGATATTTAACAAATTGTCAATGTTATTTAACTGGAATAGTTAAAGGAATTTGACTACGTTGTTTTAATTTGCCTATGTCAGTGCATTTAATCACGTGCTTATTTATTTGTGTGTGTGTTAATTAAGATGCGAATGTGTTTACTGACGCAAACGCGTGCATTCAATGTGTGCTAGTGTGTGTTGTTTTTATGCACTTTTTTATTTTTCGCATGCAGCTGGCCTTGGTGTTTAACCGGAACCACGGGGTCCCATCGCCTAATATTGTCCGTGAGCTTCCTACGAAGTTTCGATAGATGGCGTTACTTGTATCAGTTTATCTTGCTTACACTTTAAAATGCAGTATTATCAAATATTTATTATTCCTAAAATCAATATTTTCCTTAATTCAATCAACAATCATATAAAAAACATTTTTTACTAATAAATAAAAGTTTTTTAAAGATTTGCGACAGTACCGGTAACGGCAGTAAAAGGAACCACCACAATTATCGAAAGCACGGTTGCAGCAACAAAAAAAGAGTTAATAGATGGCGCTTGCACGTGTACACTTTGAGCGAGCAAACTGCGTTTAATTTTATCACAGTTAATGTGTTATTAGATGTGTTGAATCAGCTTTTCTATTATAATGTTTTTATAACAAATTGCTTTTTAATGAACACTGATAAAAACTACTTATGAATTGTAAATGGGAATAATAAAAACATGAAATATGCAGTGCAATCAAAATAAAATTGCATGTTAGATGGGTCGAACTAAACGCAACTCAACTAAAAGTTTTAAATTTTATTCTTACTTTGTTTGTACTTCTTAAAACTTGCTTCTGCTTAAATTTATCGTTAAAACTACAAATACGACTTGGCTACGTTTTTTGAACTTTGAGGAAAAAAAACCGATTTAAAACTAAAAATAAATTTTAGCCAGATAGAAATGGTTAAATAATTCTTTCATAATTTTGATGTCGGAGCCAAACGCACTCTTTAGCTTTATAATTTAATATAGGTAGGTAGTTTGTTTGGCACCGACATAAAAATTATGAAGAATTATTTAAGCATTTCTATTTGGCTAAACATATCTCTGTAGATTTTCAGTTTGAAGTCTGTATGTTTTGTCTGAAAATTTTTGAGAATAAGTGATCATGTATGATTACATGAAGTAATAGTTGATATGAGTCGATTTTTAAATGTTCAATTTCTCTGGTCACCACTCATCAAACCCTTATTTCCTTATCTTGGAACCACTCTGGACTATCCTCTTTCCAACAAAAAAATAATCATAAAATCAGTTCATAAACGACGAAGATATATGCGAACAAACGTAAAAAAATTGGGCAAGCGCGAGTCGGATAGTGGTGGGTTCCGCAGCAGTAAGTTACATAGAAAAAAATATTATTTATTTACTTAGGCATCTACTACAGCTTTATTATGAGAAAATAGTGGTTCACCATTTATGACGTATAAAAAAACTTCACATCAGAAATCGCTTAAACTAAATTTCATTGTCAGATTTTATGGTTATGTACATCATTTTTTATTTTATCAAGCCCATAGTTTAGAAATTAGAGCCCTCCTCTAATTTCTAACACACTTTTTTCAACTTTGAAAATGTCTCTCGCGCAAAATATTCAAGTTATAAAAATGATATTATAAACCTCGATACCATTTTTCAAGATCTATACACATTGATACACCAAACGGGGGGGTCGATGAAAAAAATATTTTTTTTCAGTTCACTGTATGGAAACCCCAAAATATATTAATATTTTTTCAAGTTTCTTGTAAAAACCTTATAGCGGTTCACAGAATACATATATCTACAAAGTTTGAATAGTGTAGTTCTTATAGTTTCGGAGAAAAAAGGATATGACATACGGACGGACAGACAGACAGACTTGACGAATTTATAAGGGTACCGTTTTTTTGCCAAGGTCGAATCGAGTAACCTCCTTTTTTTAAGTCGGTTCAAAAGCAGCCCCTGTTTTTCCTTATTACATCAGCTACCTGCCAAAAAAGTCTCGTCCAAATACGTCAAGCCGTTTCACAGATTACCCGGAACAAACTGACAGTCTGACAAAAATTTTAAACATTGTTATTTTGGCATAATATGTAGTACCGCATATATATTGATATGCATATATAAGTTACCGTCCTAACGCTGGAACGAAGAGCCTTCCTTTACTTTCCGTCTTCAAAAATAAATTCAGTTCACCGGTATTGATATTGAAAAAAATAAATTATATCAGTTCCTTAGCAAATTAAAAACGCAATTTAATATAGTGTCGAAAACTAAATATAACAAAAACATAAAAACATTACAAGTGTGGAATAAGTGACCATTGATTCAAAACACTAATAAGTATTTTGAAGAAAAAGCGTAAGTGACGCGTCTTGCACGGCGCTTAAGTCCTTATGTTTGTATCCTTTGTCCTTTGATAAATATATCGTCGCCGTTGATGGCTTCCATTCAAGACCGCTCTTGCAGCTATATACCTACATAAGATGCTTTTCGTTCACAAAATATCTGGCTTTTATATTATTTACAAAAAAGTGTATAAGTATGTTTAGAACTCATACATAATACAGGCTTCACGCTTAACTTGCGGCAAGATGGCGCTGTGTGTATATCAGTGGATATTTATTAATATATAATAAGAGCCTCCTCTAATAACCCCCACCGCACGAATAAAGGTTTGCACGGCCTGGAACCAACGGCTTACTGCAATTCTATATAATATTCTATATTTTTGAAATAATAATGAGTAATAGTTTTATTTAATAAAAGTTTAATTAAAAAACCTGGAAATTCATTTGTTATTGGTTCACAATCAACAATAAATTCATTGTTTAATTGCAACGTCACAATTAATCAATTCTTAATTGCAATTAAATTTGCACAATACTACACACGCCACGCACGACGCGCGCGTCAAATATACATAGATACCTATGCCTATCAAAATGTTTGGTTTGAGAAATTACATTTTAGTCGGATCGGATTCGGAAGAGCGCACTAACGCGCGACGTTGCCGCTCTGTCAAAGCGCACGCGCCGTAAGAATAAACAATAAATGCGCTGTTGCCGTCCTTATTTAGAACTGTGATTAATTAATAACTGTGTGTTTACGCCACCTACCGGATTTTCAAATATCAGTTTAATCTGTCTACGCGAATCTTGCTATAAGCACCAGGTCACGGACCTTGTGGCATCTAGTGAGAATAAAGTGAGTTAAAAATAGCTTCCTCAAATAGCTTCCGTAGGTGGTCACGTTTTTGTAGTATGGGATGCATCATCTGTATAGTATATATTATTAAATCTGTGCCGGAACTTAGTGCAGTCTCTTAGCCCTTCTCTCTCTCAACATATGTCCACTGCTGTATAGGTCTCCCTTATTTTACGCCAGATATCCTGGTACAACTTGAGTTGTTTTCAAATTACAACGCTATAGTTATCAAAACAAACAAAATAACAACTAAATAATATTATCAAATATATTAGTGTATATACGTAGCGTAGGACGCCCTCCAGCCCGATGGACCGACGACTTGCAAAAGGTCGCTAGTGGAGGCTGGATGAGAAAAGCGGTGGACCAAAATATCTGGCGCAAAATGGGGGAGACCAATGTCCAACAGTAGACTGCGATAGGTTGAATAGAATATATTAGTTGACATGGGAAATGTTTTATTGAATTTATTATTATTGTTATCGAAATCCTTTAGATTCACGGGCCAAATAGTGGCCCGGTCCTTTGGAAGGCATGTGTGGGGCCGAAGCCAATAGCTCAGAGGCCTTTTTTCGAATGTTTATTCTTGTAAGTGTTACACGTGGCGGATGCCATCACAGAGAACAGAAGGCCAGCGTCAGGACTTCATTTGGTTGTTGTGACTACGCTGAAGGCATCCATTCAGTGCAATTGCATAAATTTGGAATTGTTCCTTGTTTTTTGTTTAACAATGAATGTTGTAATTGTTATCTGAATAAATTTTTACTTACTTTAAAGCCTACTAGAATGTTCCTTAGGCATCATGAAATTATAAAACACGTAAGTCAACGAAGCGCAACATTGCGTGTCAAGGTGTGGGGTAGTATTTGACGTCAGGTCGCAAATAGTAAAGTCATACTTGTTGACTACCTTCGCGCTCTATTGGTCTAGACATTAGAACTAGATCCCTTCTTTTGACTAGCGATGCCCCGCGATGTTCCTGGCATTATAAGATATTTTCTCACAATAAAACGTAACCTCAATAACGTCCCCACCGAGGGCACGAGCTATCCCGTGCAGATGATAAGTCCTAGCCGTCCAAGCGGGCACAGTGCGGGTTGAACGACTTCACGCACAACCTTTGAATCTCTTCGCAGGCGTGCGCAGGTTTCCTCACCATGTTTTCCGTTAAAGAGCGTTGGATAACGTACATATATTTTCCAAAATTTGAAAACACATTGGAACGTGGCGTGGTTTGAACCTCAGCCCTCCCGGTAGGTGGGCAACAGTCCACAACATTGAGCCATCGACGCTCTAGCATATTATAGTATTATTTTTAATACGTTTAGGTTCAATGGAAACTTGTTAATGAAGTCATGAGCAGAGATCTAGTTATTATGATTATATACAAGTTGGTGAAAAACAACTTTGAAACCGGTTTTCTTACAACAAGATGTTTGTTTTTAAGCTCTCGAGCTGTTTTAATTATGTTTTTATTTCTTGTCTGGTGTGTTGACCGTTTGATTTTTCAAAAAACCTGATCTATCCCACTAAAAGCTATGTTTGCTATGTTTTCCACACAACCTTTAAGTGCGTTTGTAAGTGTAAACTAAGCGACGGTAGCTTAATTATGTGGACTGTTGCATCGGGAGGGCGCAAGTTTAAATCCCGCCATGTATTTTCGAATTTTCGAAATTATATGTACGTTTAGTGTCAGAGCTTCAAAAATTGGGCGTGAAGTCGTCCAATCCGCGCTGCCCGCGTGGACGACTAAGGCCTATATACCGTTTACGGGTAGGCTCGTGCTCCTCGATGGGCACGTATAATGAGGTGATGATGAATATAATTACTGTGTTTATGATCGTCAAGTTCAAAACAATTATAGTTAAAAGTACATATACGTATATTGTGTATACTTAACATGTCATCCGAAGTTACAGTAGAGCAATTGTTAATAATTTGTCATATACGTATATTGTGTATACTTAACATGTCATCCGAAGTTACAGTAGAGCAATTGTTAATAATTTGTCATAAAGAGATTTTTGCTAGTAACAAATACTCATTAGAGCGTCGGTGGCTTAGTGGTGTGGACTGTCGCCTTCCTACCGGGAGGGCTGAGGTTCAAATCCGACACGTACCAATGTATTTTCGAATTTTCGAAAAATATATGTACGTTATCCGACGCTCTTACGGTGAAGGAAAACATCGTGAGGAAACCTTCATGCACGCCTGCGAAGAGATTCGAAGGTTGTGTGTGAAGTCGTCCAATCCGCACTGGGCCCGCGTGGACGACTAAGGCCTAATCACCCTATACGGGTAGGCTCGTGCCCCTCGGTGGGGACGTTTAATGAGCTGATGATGATGACTCAAACTCAAAAACTCAAAATGTTTTATTCAATAAATCATTACATGACACTTTTGAATCGTCAAGAGTTATTTTTAATGAATCTACCACCGGTTCGGGAGGTTGTTATCTACCGAGAAGTTACTAGTTACAGTGCCCGCATTCCAAAACACAGATAGTCGATTTCTGGCGGTCTTAAGGATTAATAAAATCCCCTAACTTGTATCTTTAAAAACCATGGTAGCTCCATATATCAACATAAATTAAATAGATACATTGAACAAAAAACGTCCAAGCCCCATGGCACATACATGTTTTTATATTTTGAACGTAAAATTATTCATTCATATTTTGACTGATATTCTGTATATTTAAAGGTAGATACGCCATCCGTGCCTCAAAAACGAACCGCCGAAGAGAGTTCACTTTGGACTCTTTTGTTAAGGTAAATGTGTTCAAAATTCGAAGTATGTGTATGTGTGCTGTCGCTGCATTCGGAACACTTTTTTCGATTGTTTTGTGAGCATATCACGAATCCATACTTTTTAACCATTGTTTTTACTTTAACGCGTCATAGAAAGAGTACAAAATCAGAAGCACGAGCACACTACTATGTCATTATGACATGTAGCGAGCGACGTGATTATGAATGAAAATTCTGCCCAACTGACGCATGGGCAGACTTTTGCCGCGGACACTTTTTGAGTTGATTGTGCATTAATAGCATTCTTAGGGTCCTAACATCAAAGTGGGACAGTGTCCTACTAAGGCACTGGATAACCGCCCTTATTAACCCAAATGCGGGATGTATTTATTATGTTAAATAATTTAATGTATATCGTCTAATTTTGTATTTACTAATATATTATATAAGAATTTTGTAACTAACCAATGGATCCATGTGTCTGAATAAATAAATATATATTATTATTATTATTAAGTTTATCGTTTATCTAAGGGTAGCTCATGACATTATGTTTTGTTGGTTATCAAAACTTAAAAAGGAGGATTCAGCGTAGGACGTTCTCCGGCCCGATGGACCGACGACTTGCGAAAGGTCGCTGGTGGAGGCTGGGAAAATGGGGGAGGCCTATGTCCACTGTGGACTGCGATAGGTTGAATAGAAAAAAATGTTGCAATAACCATTAAACCAAAGACCGCATTGCATTGCCCGGTTTCCACACCACTAGACCGTAACGGCTTGTGTATAACTGATGTACGTAATATGTGAAAACAATGAGTCAATGATTCTAGTAAATTTCTAGATCTTTCGAGGGATTTCAACAGTTACCCTGTATACCTATGTGGTGTAATGGTTGAGAACTCGCCTATTTTTTCATGTTACAAAATGACCAGGACAGTCAGGACGCTCACCTGATGGTAAGTGATACGCCTGACCATGACAGAGCGGCATTGAGACCAACACTCATCACACAGTTATTATTTTTCATCAATGCCGCACTGCGCCCGTCACCCGAGACGACAGATGTTAGGTCGCTTATATCTGGTAATTTCCAGCTACAGTGCCCTCATCCCGAAACACATTAGTGCATAGCTCGCCTATTTCACGGGCCGATATCTGGCACCTCGGTGCTTTTCCTTCGCTTTTTCTCAACCAGCCTCCACCAGCTCGGTCCCTCGGTCCTTCGGTCCTACGCTACGCTTGCCAAGACGCGGTCTCCACTGCAGAACACGTCTGCTCCAACGGGCATCGGTTCTACGACATACGTGACCAGCCCACTGCCACTTCAACTTGCTGACTTAATGAGCTATGTTGGTGAATTAAGTTCCTTTAGGAGTTAGTTTAATATCACTTACCCAATAACTGCTGTTCACAAAAGGTACGGCATACAAATGTTTGTCTTTCACAGGATGGAAGCCGAAATTGGTAGGTATTAGTGCAATTAAAATAAATCGAGTCACATATAGGGTAAAACCTATTACGGTTAAATGCCATACAATTTTAAACCAAGTCTCTCGATTGACACATCGCTATTTTCAAAAGAGTACATATACTTTAACTTTGTCCTTATTGTCGTTTCACTTGACATTTTTTAAAAATAAGTCACAATTTTAAAGATATTTCCCGCGTTAATGAAGCTCGTATTCAGTTTTAATTTTGACACTTTATTTTTTTTCAGCACGGCATAGATATTCTTTAAATGCCAGCCATTACCATAATGGGTTTTAAAATGTCACAGATTTTTTTTATTTGGCTCTCTATTTCTGTTTTTTTTTTCGTTATATTTGGACTACAACACGTTTTCCCTCAAATGCAAAATGCCAGACTCATATGCGGTTGGTAAAACTTGTACTTCAGACAACCTTGTGCTCATGCGTAAATGGTTGAAACATATATTTTAACAATACCTAATTTACATGTACACGGGTTTTGAGGCCAAATACTAATTTAAAAAACTGCATCACTCCCACCCGGTACATTTGTCAGGGAAGTTAAGAAATTTTAAAAAAGCAAGGTTTTTTTTAAATTTGTGTGCGTTTGACTGCCATCTAACCTGATGGAAAGTGATGATGCAGCCTAAGATGTATCTTTTTTTTTATCAAACAGGAGGCAAACGAGCATACGGTTCAACTAATGGTAAGTGACACCGCCGCCCATGGACACTTGCAAGACATCAGGTCCCATAAAAGTGTGTACGCTCTTTTTTTAAGGACGTCAGGTCGTATCGCTCCGGAAATGTTTCCAGAGGAAGTTCATTCCACAGTTTTGTTGTACGTGACAGAAAATCACGACGGAATCGAACTGTGGAAGACCTCCAATCATCCAGGTGGTGAGTATGAAATTTGGAGTTCCTCTGAGATGTACGGTGGTGGAACTCAGCTGCAGGAATAAGCCCAAACAGCTCATCTGAGTACTCCCCGTGATACAAGCGGTAGAGAATGCAAAGAGATGCCACATCTCTACGCAAACTCAAAGGGTCCAGCTGGTCAGTAAGATCTGTGTCGTCGATGATTCGATCCGCTCTCTTTTGAATGCGGTCAAGAGGAAGAAGTTGGTATTGCGGCGCTCCCGCCCAAAGATGGGAGCAGTATTCCATGTGGGGCCGAACTTGCACCTTATAAAGTTCCAGGCGATGACAACATGAAATGCCGCCGCGATCTGTTGAGCACACCGAGCTTCATAGATACCAACTTAGTCTTTTGTTCCAAATGACCGCGAAACTGGTCGTCACTCGATATGTCGACGCCAAGAATGCAGACACTAGCTGCTGGAGCCAGGGGAGTACCATGGAATAGAGGCGATACGACAAAGGGCCTTTTTTTGTGGAAAATGCACAAATTTGTGACTTCTTGGGATTAAAATCTACAAGGTTTTGTTTACCTCAATCGGAGACTTGTTGTAGTATAGCCTCAACTTCAGACACAAGTCTGTTTCGGCAATCGGCGATATTTTCCTGACGTAAGTTTGCTCGGCCGTTATAAGAAGCAACACCCGTGCTGTCATCTGCATAGCAATGAATGCCGCTAATGTGCAGCATATCATTGATATGCAAAAGAAATAGCGTGGGAGATAGTACACAGCCTTGCGGGACACCAGCATTCATAGATCTAGTTTCCGAGCATACACCAGCGACAACGACCCTGATGTTACGATCTGTGAGAAAGCTAGTAACCCAGTTGCACAACTTCTCGGAAAGTCCGTATGAAGGCAGCTTGGAAATGAGTGCTTTTTGCCAAACTCCATCAAAAGCTTTCGCTACGTCCAAACTAACCGCAAGCGCCTCCCCCTTAGTCTCCAAGCCGATTCACTCTTGCCTTGAAAACCCCTTAATTGTATGTATCGGAAAACACAGACGCAGGAAGGTCGTTTTCTACGTCATCACCTTTTTTTCATGAAACTACCTAGTAAAATTACCGAGTATAAGAGACCTAACATCTGTCGTCTCGGTTGACGGGTGCAGGATTGCGTTGACGGAAAATGACAACTACCTATTGTTATTAATTTCCTTCAACACTGCTTCTGTCATGGTCAGGCGTATCACTTACCACTAGGTAAGCGAACTTTACGGGTAGGCTCGTGCCCCTCGGCGGGGACGGGATGAACTGGTGATGATGAATAATAACTGTTATATTTATCTCCAACAAGGTCCATACGAGTATGTATTTGTTAGTATTAGGTTCTTAACAATAGCCTCCCCCCTACTCCCCCTTTAGGTGCCGTAATCTATGATCGAAGACGTCGAACGAAGGGATCATCTAGCGGGGAGCGGGGTGAAGTTACAAACACACACAAATCGCATTTTATAATATTCAGTGGAATGCAGAGACCTTATGGTCAGTTCAATGTTATATCTACTCTAGCCTTTAGTTTCATACTGATACTAGAAACAATCTGGAAAAATACAAGGTGACTTTTACTTTGCGATCTATCCTGCACCTATTACCTATGACCGAAGGTCTTTTATGCCCAGTAACTTCACTAGAAGAACTTTCAACCTACCTGTAATGGTGTCCTAATTCCATCTCTCTTTAACCTATCGCAGTTCACTGTTGGAAATAGGTCTCTCCCATTTTGCGCCTGATATCCGGGTCCTCCGCTATCCTCATCGTTGATCATCGTTGATCGTTGGCCCAACGGTCCCTCGTCCTACTTACGCTACGCATACCAAGACGCGGTCTCGACTCTAGCACTTGTCTGCTCCAACGGCCATTGACGCAGTATGACGCAGAACTCATACGTGACCAGTCCAGTGTCATTTCAACTTGCCAATCTGGCGGACTATGTCCATTTCAATCTTTTATTAAAATCGCTTCAGCCACTTAAATACGTCACGAAGTAACAAACATGCTCTTTTACAATATTTCGCCTATAATATAATTGTATCATCATCATCAGCTCATTAAACGTCCCCACAGAGGGGCACGAGCCTACCCGTAAAGGGTGTATAGGCCTTAGTCGTCCACGCGGGCCCAGTGCGGATTCGCCGACTTCACGCACAACCTTTGAATCCCTTCGTAGGCGTGCTCAGGTTTCCTCACGATGTTTTCCTTCACCGAAGAGCGCTGGACAACGTACATATTATAATTTCGAAAATTCGAAAACTCATTGGTACGTGGCGAGATTCGACCCTGCGCCCTCCCGGTAGGAGGGCAACAGTCCACACCATTGAGCCGACGCTCGATATAATTGTATACTTAGATGTAACTTAAAATAAGCACTTACCATATTCCAAATAGCTAAGTTGGTTTGCGAGAAGAACGTGCCATAAACTTCTTTCACGAGATCATTTAAACGCGTAAGATAGTAGCACGACACTTTGTACTGCATTTATGAAATGGTGTGCAGTTCTCTGATGTAATTTCATGTCTTTATGATCAAACTTTACAGTTTTTGAAACGAATTTGACGTTGCTATCCGCCATTTTGTGAAACGCCAGTGTGTGTGGTGTACACGAAATACAAAATGATGGGTTAGATTTAACGACTTCTTAGGTTAGATGACATCGGCTTTTTGTTAGTGATGTGCTTTGTTCTGTTGTCGATATATCGATGTCTCAATGTTTATTACACATTGAAATTAAAGCGGAAATATTCTCGATTGGCATCCACCGAAATATATCGAACCATTACGAGTTTTAGAAAACACGATAGTAGTTGTTAACATCCCCCAAGCTGCATTGGATCTGTCATGGTCATGCGTTAAGCAACTGGTACTTAAGCGAACTTTTTGTACCATACACTTTATTACACCAAGAGTTCCCGGTTCTATCCATGGGCAGTACAATCAGTGTGCATGAACGTGTCTGTCTGTAGTGTTTCTATGACCGTATAACGTATATTTTCAAAAAGCAGTGGCGTGTACAGAGATTATAAGTAGGGTATGCAAAGTGAGTGACACCCATCGCTAAAACAACAAATAATTTACATTTTGGTAAATTTAGTACTGTTGTGACAGTAGATCGCCTAATGTTTCAAATCTGTAGAGGAAAATGGGCGAGTACGTGGGAATCTTTTTTTTTTTATATCTGATGGGCTTACTATCCTAGCACAGACTATCCTATTGGAAGAGACGTGCTCTAAGATGGAGCGAGCTTGCCCAGAAAAAGCCTATTCACTCGTTTTTTGAATGCCACGAGGTTGTAAGTGGCCGGAAACACAAACGCAGGGAGGTCATTCCATTCCTTAGCTGTACGCATAATGAAAGAAGACGCAAAACGCTTAGTCCGAATGCGGGGAACGTCAACTACAAACGGATGAAATTTTGCAGTTCGCCTTGATAACCTATGGTGAAAGGGTGACGATGGGATGGGAATCATTTAATATGCTGTTTATTTTCCGGGTTGTCTGGACGCACAGGGTATGCACTGCTTAGTTGTATATATATAGTGCACGCCATTGTTCATAATTTAATTATGGATAAGTATGTTAATCCGTTACCAATCCATAATACCACTTCCTTGCTTAAATCAAAGCTAAGTGGCGTCGTGTGAATTTCTATAGATATTTATTATTATTATTATAAGCAAAGGGTATAGCGAGCTATGCTCGGGGTCTTTCTTAGGTATAAGATTAAAAATGATTTAAGCTGTAAGAGAGCTAAAGTAACCGTCATAGCCCGCCGGATCAGCAAGTTGAAGTGGCAGGGGGCTGGTCACGTATGTCGCAGAACCTCGGGCCGTTGGGGCTGACGAGTTCTGGAGTGGAGACCGCGTAGCGTAGGACCGGAGGATCGAGGCACCGACGACTTGCGAAAGGTCGCTGGTTGAAGCTGGGATATCTGGCGCAAAATGGGGAAGACTTATGTCCAGCAGTGGACTGCGATAGATTGAAGATAAAGAAGCAAAGAGTCGGCCCACGCATAAAAATGATCGTATTTATTAACAATTATTTCGTTTTATCGATATTAGTACTCATCACTACGTTAACCTTCAATTAATTCTGTTATTCTTTTTAGTGAAAAATTATATTTTTTAACATACGTAATTATGTAAATTGTATGGTGGTATTCAGTCAGTGACTGTTGTTGGGTGTTTAGGACTGCCTCTTGCCTGCCTTTTATTTGAGAACCCATGACGACTCATTTGGTGTTGCGGTTGAGACGTCGGCTGCAACACAAAGGATTCCGAGTTCGATCCTCGGGCAGTACAAACATTTGTGTGCATGAACCTGTCTCTTTGTATTGTCTGGGTGTTTTCTATGTAAAATATGTATGTATTTACAAATAAAAAAGTAAATAAATAAATAAACACTGATATTCAAACAGCGCCATCTAACCCCAAGTTAAGCGTGAAGCCCGTACGAGTATTATGGGTATTAAACAACGGAATAAACATACTTATATACATTTTTTTGTAACCATATTATAGGCTACTGAAGCCTTAGTGTGGGCTAGATGGCACTGTGTGAATGTCAGTGGATATGAATTATTATTATTTCTTTGAATAAATAATGAAGCAATTTAGTTCGAATGACGAGTCCTATACAGATAAACCTTTCGCCATTGCATAAGCCGCCGAGCTAACTAACACATTGAATAGCAATCCAAACCGACATCTGAGGTTCCAACCCCGCCGGGACCTTCGTCACGAGTCCCTTTTTTTATTTATTTTTTAAATTTCCACTGACATTCACACAGCGCCATCTAGCCCCAAGTTAAGCGTAAAGCCTGTATTATGGGTACCAAATAACGGATAAACATACATATATACATATTTTTTTGTAAATACATACATTTTATACATAGAAAACACCCAGACCATTACAAACAGACATGTGCATGCCATGCACACAAATGTTTGTACTACCCGGGGATCGAACCCGGAACCCTTGGTGTTGCAGTCGACGTCTCAACCGCAACACCAAATGGGTCGTCATGCCTTTAGGTTTGCTCAGTCACTATCAATATAAACTAACACCTGAGGTTCCGCCCCCGCCGGGACTATCGTCGCGAGTCCCTGTAGGTTCACTCAGTCCCTATTCGCGTAACCGACGTGTGCTGACCCGCTTCTTTCCCCAAACATATGCTAGGTTGCCTAGCCCTCCCCGCAACGCCCTAAGCCGAGGTTCGAGTCACGCTCTTATTTTTTATGCCAAAGTGTATGGGACGATTAGTACGCCAACCTGGTGGTAAGTGATACGCCTGACCATGACAAATGCAATGTTGAAGGAAAATAATAACAAATTAACCTGGTGGTAGGTGATACGCCTGACCATGACAGATGCAATGTTAAAGGAAATTTATGACAGTAAGTAGTCATTATTTTCGGTCAACACTTGCGTCTGTCACCCGAGATGACAGATGTTAGATGTCTTACCGGTAATTTTACTACAGTGAGCAAAACACTCGTGTTTTACAGGACGATATCCGGCACTGCAGCGGTACCTACCTAGACGACTCAGTACTGAGTCTACCACCTAGTACTTCACGTCACAAATTCACGGTCCGCCCATGTCATCTGCTACAGTATTCAAAACAAAAGGTTGATTTTAACAAGTCCAATACTAGTTTGACTAGACTATGCTTTAACGATGTTTGTGCGTATTTAAAAATAAATGTATTTAAATGAACCTAAAAATACAGGAAAGTCGTTCGCCGGGTGATCGACTCGTTGACATTGAAAGCAAAAATGGCAAGCATTCGCAACAGGAAGAGAACTTTGAATTAAATCGAAAAAGCGTGTTGTTTTGTTAAGAGTTTTGGCGTTCATTTCGCAGAGCGTCGGTGGCTCAATGGTGTGGACTGTCGCCTTCCTACCAAGAGGGAGGTTAAAATCCCGACACGTACCAATGTGTTTTCGAATTTTCGAAATATATGTACATTATCCGACGCTCTTACGGTGAAGGAAAACATCGTGAGGAAACCTTCATGCACGCCTGCGAAGAGATTCGAAGGTTGTGTGTGAAGTCTTCCAATCCGCACTGGGCCCGCGTGGACGACTAAGGCCCAATCACCCTATACGGGCATGCCCCTCGGTGGGGACGTTTAATGAGCTGATGATGATCGCAGGGATAAATAAATATACACTGACATTCACACAGCGCCATCTAGCCCCAGTCTAAGCATAAACTAAAACCTACGTGTAGTACTGTCATAGGAATACAAAACAAAAAAATAAATGTCGAATA
The DNA here is from genome assembly GCA_019425675.1 of Leucinodes orbonalis. Taxonomy (NCBI): domain Eukaryota; kingdom Metazoa; phylum Arthropoda; class Insecta; order Lepidoptera; family Crambidae; genus Leucinodes; species Leucinodes orbonalis. The sequence goes on along the minus strand of PQWD01011094.1, from coordinate 32,533 downwards.
AGCGTAGACCGACCCCCGATAAGATGGACGGATGACCTGCTTAAGGTGGCGGGTAGCAGATGTCAGCTGCAAGGGATCGGTCCGCGTGGAAATCATTAGGGGAGGCCTTCATTCAGCAGTGGACTTCTAGGTTGTAATGATGATGATGAAAGGCGTGCATGACCGTATCTGTTTGTAATGGCCTGGGTGTTTTATATATATAGTATGTTTCTATTTACAAAAAGAAAAGTATGTTTATCCCATGTTTAGTTCACAAAGTATTTTCTTCCTCTCTTTCTTTCTTTATATACAGGCTACATGCTTAGTTTGGGACAAGATGGCGCTGTGTATGTCAGTAGATATTTATATATTCAACCTGCAATAACCGGGCCAAACTAGGAAAAATCGTAAAACGTAAAGTAAATCCGCGGAATCCAAACCTACGATCTCCGGATCTCGCCACCGAAGGCTATGCCCATTACACCACGGAGGTATTTTGTAAAGGTACAAATAAATAGGATTAAAACTCAGATTAACATAGACTATATGGCTTCACCAATGTGGGTTGATGAACGCACACGGCATGCTACTATCTGAACGGTCGAATTTATTTCATGGAAATACACGATTAGACGGTTTACCTGATGGTGAACACAAAGTCAAAAACATTTATTTCAAATTAGGCTTACAAAAAGCACTTATGAACGTCAAAAAATATACAAAAATATAATAAAAAACGATTAAAATACTAACTAAACTAAAAATATGAGTTTTGATGCTTTGAAAAAAAAGCGCTTCAGTGGTTTGGCCTGTTGAGAAAGAAGCACCCAGTGAAGCCTTTTTTAAAAACAATTCCTTAATGCAACAATATATCATAAACACTGAAATGGCTGAGCAGTTTAAGACCACGGATTTTTATCACATAAATATTCGTCAATAGTGGTTAAAGAAAGCAACACATGGTTAAAGAAAGCGTAAAACACATTTCTTTACCACATCTCTATAAAGTATAAAACAAAGTCACTTTTTCTGTCCCCATGTCCCTATGAGGACTTAAAACTACGCAACAGATTTTGATGCGGTTTTTTATAATAGATTGAGTGATTCAAAGGAAAGTTCATATGTAAAATAATATCATTAAATAGTGGAGAAAACCTGACAACTGTTATTTTTAGGTTTCTATTTTTTTTTTGAACTGACTACTGCTGTTGCCCGCAGATGGCCTTTACAGCTTCACCGGGCAAGTGGCGAGCGCAGATGGCTCTCAGCCTAATATTTACACAACGAGCCTAAGGGCGTCCTCGAACGGGACTCGAACCTCGGCTTAGGGCGTTGCGGGGGGGGCTTGGTAGCCTAACATATGTTTGGGAAGAAAAGCGGCCCGGCACATGCCGGTTACGCGAATAGGGTTTAGGTTTCTAATGCGCTAAGAAGTGTTTTGCACTTCTGTGTTTCGGGATGAGGGCATTGTCATCATCAGCTCATTAAACGTCCCCACCGAGGGGCACGAGCCTACCCGTACGTGGGTGTACAGGGCTTAGTCATCCACGCGGGCCCAGTACGGTGGCCGACTGCACGCAGAACTTTGGAATCTCTTCGCAGGCGTGCGTTGGTTTTCTCATAATGATTTCCTTTAACGTAAGAGCGTTGGATAACGTGCATATATTTTTCGAAAATTTGAAAACACATTGGCACGTGACGGGTAAGAATGAATGAATAAATGACGATAAATTTTAACAAATAAAATTGATTGAGCATTTTTTTCCTGTTTGTCACACTACCGAATTTTCCACACTATTGGTCACTTGTGCTGTCGAGTAAAACTATATTTATTTATATTGTATTTAAATTAAGAAGTAAGTTCTGAACACAACGCCATCACACAACACTATCTAGACCCAAACCAAGCATTTATCCTGTAATATAGGTACTAAACGACGGATACTTGTATACATTTTTTTTGTAAATACATACCTGATGTACATAGAAAACACCCAGACCAATACAAACAAACATGTTCATGTACACAAATGGTTGTACTGCCCGGGGATCGAACCCGGAACCCTTGATGTAGTAGACGTCTCAACCATTACATCAAATGGGTCGTCAAAATAATAAAAAATGCTGCTACGGCAGCAGAAAATACTAAATTCCGAAAATATAAGGATATCGGTAACAAATATATTTTTGTGCCGGTAGCGATTGAGACCATGGGTCCTTGGGCAAACGAGGCCAAATTGTTTTTAAAAGATCTGTCAGTACGTTTGACTGAGGCACAGGGACTCCAGAGCCGGCAGCTTCCTTGGTCAAAGAATAAGCATTGCCTATTCAGCGCGGAATGCTGCCAGTGTTTGGAACCCTGCCTAGGTCAGACGTACTTTTCGATTTTGTTAAATAATATATTATATTTCATTTAGTATTTACATTTTCAATTATTGTTAATTTTGTTACTAAGATTTTTATGTTGAATTGATTTCTTTAATGGCTATTTATCAAATAAATATATTGTTAATAATAATAAAAAATTGCTTTGTAACTCGTTTAAGAATTAAAAAAAATACTTACATAATTCCAATTGGTGAAATAAAAAGGCATAAATCTTCTACAGTCCCCGTAAATAGGCTCCATTTCGACCATTTCGTCAGTTATATTGTACCAAACTATGAAACCTTTGATTGCAGTTACACAACTAATGCAAATGCATATAAAATGGAATGCACTTTTAATACTAAGCCGACATAAGTTCGGTTTTCGTTCACTGTTTGGGAGCGCATCACTAGACAAAGTAAGTTTGATTTCACTCATGATTAAAAATGTGCACTAATTTTTCTTTGTAAAAAAAACAAGCAAAAGTTAGTAGAGTTCTTTTGGCATAATTCAAGAGAAAATAAAAAAAACTGTCAAAATTTTACGATCAGTTTGAATTTATTACAAATTATTAAAAAAATTACATAAACAATCAATTAATAGAAAGATTTTAATTTATATTACACTCTTAAATCAAAAGCAAATAACTGAATATAAACTGAATCGTTTTTGTTTTTTTACTAGTATGAATAATAGACAAAATTTTATATATTGTATCTTGTGTTTTGTTTAAACCAGAAAAAAAAATTATAACAACGTCAAACGTACTCAATCCCAAAGGTCTTTAACAATCACGCAATTTCCTTTGCCATAATTGAAGCCAAAAAAAAATAAACTGTCACATTAAGTCACAGACAATTAAAGTCAATTTGCACTAGTTTTGAATCCTTTACTGTCTTTGATTGTAATAACTAATCCCTTTTTATTGTAAATAAAAAAGTTAGTTTTTAATGCACTTTAAACTTAAAGCCAGTTCACATTTATCAAAACTACTAAACACACGCAATTATAATCACCGTATATAAACTGATACGAATATAATTTAATTGAATTATTTAAAAAATATACCAATAAAAAAACGGACGCGTGCGTTTTTCGTCGATGTAGAACCTGTTATGCGTTACGGTTAAATTACTAAAGTTATATTAGGGTGCGAGCGTCGTTTTTTTTGCAAGTTTTTTTTAATTTTAATATTAAATGTGACCTTTGAATCTGCGGCTATTTCAGTTTGAGAGGACGATTTTATCATTAACCATAATGTATAGTTAACAGTGTTATGTTATATTAAATTACATGTATGTCATTTTAAACGACAAAACTGAATACTATTTCATACAATATAATGTTTATTATTACGGAATTGGCAAGTTGAAGTGGCAATGGGCACTTGGGTAGGGCAAATATACTTGGACAAGGACGGAAAGGACGCGAGTGGCGTCCACGTAACGGGAAACGAAGCGTAGGCCGACCCTTAACCAGATGGACGGATGACCCGGTTAAGGTGGCGGGTAGCAGATGGATGTCAACTGCTAGGGATTGGTCCGCGTGGAAATCATTACGGGAAGTCTACGTTCAGCTCAGCAGTGGACGTTTTAGGCTGTAATGATGATAATTTGACGACCCATTTCGTGTTGTGGTTGAGACATCGACTGCAACACCAAGGGTTCCGGGTTCGATCCTCGGGCAGTACAAACATTTGTGTGCATGAACATGTATGTTTGTAATGGTCTGGGTGTTTTCTATCTATAATATGTATGTATTTACCAATAAAATGTATATAAGTATGTTTATCCGTTGTTTAGTACCCATAATACAGGCTTCACGCTTGATTTGGGGCTAGATGGCGCTGTGTGAATGTCAGTGGATTTTATTTCTTTATTATGTATACATAGTATCATAATAAATATACATTTAGTTAGGTGGTTTGAGAGGTAGCTAGGTTTGAATCTTGGTAAAGGTAGATTCTTTTTTGTTAGTTACACAAATATTTATTATATAAATAGATTCTTAGGGCAAAATGGCGTATCCCATTCTGCTGATCGTGAGCTGCTGAGAGTGAGTTTCATGAGCCTACCCGTAAAAGGTGTATAGGCCTTAGTCATCCACGCGGGTCCAGTTCAAATTGGCTGACTCGCTCGACACGCACGACCTTTGAATTTCTTTGCAGGCATGCGCAGGTTTCCTTGATCAGAAAAGCGGAGGACCGGGATATCTGGCGCAAAATAGGGGAAGACCTATGTCCAGCAGTGGACTGCGATAGGTTGAAGAGAGAACGCGCAGATTTCCTTACGATGTTTTCCTTCACCGCAAGAGCGTAAGATTAACGTACATATATTTTCGAAAATTCGATAACACATTGGTACGTGGCGGGATTTGAACCTACGCCCTCCAGATCGAAAGACAACCATCCACACCAATGAGACACCGAAGTTCCAATTACATACATTCGTTAATTATAAAGGGAACCCGCCTACTCACTAATAAGTAAGTGATTACTGCATTTCGCAAACAACTTTTAAATGCAATTTATTCAATGCCGGTCAGTTGTAAACACAGACATCCGAATATACAATTAGACTGGACAAGCCGCCAAGTTTATAGGTAGTCCCAGTGTCGCAATTTCTTTTCGGTTCTTACCTGTGAAAAGTTATTTAATACTTGGTAAATTTACTGATTCATTGAGATGATGGCATGTTACAATTGCACAGGATGGCATTTTGGAAAAAAACGGTAATTTATTCTAAATTCGTGCGTTTGACTCGTCTCACAGAGCGTAAACTGGCAGCCAGTGTATGCTCGTTGAGCTTACATTTGTCGCACTTTAAACGCGGCTGCCCCATCTCTTGTATTGGGAAATCTGTGGTTGTAAACCTGATGCAGTTGGCTGTCGAATGGCCTAGAAATGTTAACTAGAATATACGAAGGACTTGAACTTCGACGTACCGTTTGGTATTAGATAATGTAGTTAACGAAGTTAGGAGAACCTTTTTTTTTCGAAATGACTTATTGCTTTTGGCCGCAGGTGGCCTTCACAGCTTCACCGGACAATTGGCGAGCGCAGATGGCTCTCAGCCCAAAAATTTATGCAACGGGCCTAAGGGTGTCCCAGAGTGGGACGCGAACCTCGGCTTAGGCGTTGTGGGGGGAGGCTAGGTAACCTAGTATACGTTTGGGAGAAAAACGACCGGCACGTGCCGTATCGTAATAGGACTGGTCGAACCTACAGGATTCGCGGCGAAGGTCCCCGCCGCGGGGACGGAATCTCGGTCTTGATGTGTTGCGTGTGTTCTGAAGCAATTGAGATGCTTTACGCTTTTTGTCTGTCGCAATGGCAACAGTGATCGGATCATATTAGGAGAACCAATTATCAAAACGTTAACCGGTTTGTGCTAACTTGCTTGTTTGAAGCTCTAAACTGAAAATATTAATTGTTTATGCTATAAGTGTACAAGACGGTCTGGACTCTCACCTGATGGTAAGTGATACGCCTGTCCATGACAGACCGGCATTGAAGAAGACCAGTTGTATAAACGTCATCATCATCAGCTCATTAAACGTCCCCACCGAGGGGCACGAGCCTACCCGTATAGGGTGATTAGGCCTTAGTCGTCCACGCGGGCCCAGTGCGGATTGGACGACTTCACACACAACCTACGAATCTCTTCGCAGGCGTGCATGAAGGTTTCCTCACGATGTTTTCCTTCACCGTAAGAGCGTGGGATAAATATGAAAACGATAATGATAAGTATAAACGTATGTACATATAATTTGATAAAATTCGAAGTACGTGGCGAGATTTGAACCTGCACTCTCCAGATTGGAAGGCAACAGTCCACACCAATGAGCCACCAATGCTCATTTATTAACCCTTATCAACATAAATGCAAACCAAATATCTTTCCAAACCGTTTTTATTTTCCATTGACGTAAAATAAATATCCACTGACTTTCACACAGCGCCATCTAACCCCAAGCATGAAGCCTGTATTTTGGGTACTAAACAACGGATAAATATACTTATATTTTTTTTAAGTGCTTACATATATTATACATAGAAAACACCCAGACCAATACAAACAGACATGTTCATGCACACAAATATTTGTACTGCCCGGGGATCGAACCCGGAACCCATGGTGTAGCAGTCGACCTCTCAACCGCAACACCAAATGGGTCGTCAATATATTTGACAGCTGGTAGTTTATGTGGGGAAACAAAAGTATTTTTATTATTTTCCTTAATATAATGACGTCATTCTTTTGCTTATGAACGTCATAAGGTACCTTAAAAAACAAAAAAGAAATTTGCCGAGTCGAACCGTTTTCGATTTTTCACTTAGCGGCTTTTTTTCTGACTACTGGGCGCGTGGCGAGCGCAGATGGCTCTCAGCCCAATGATATTCTGTACATAAAGGTAGATATGCCACCCATGCCTCAAAAACAACCCGCCGAAGAGAGTACAGTTTGGACTCTTTTGTTTAGGTAAATGTGTTCGAAATTCGGAATATGTGTATGTGTGCTGTCACTGCATTCGGAACACTTTTTTCGATTGTTTTGTGAGCATATCACGAATCCATACTTTTTACATCATTGTCTTAGCCTTAGACATTTACACAACGAGCCTAAGGGCGTCCCAGAGTGGGCCTCAAACCTCGCCTTAGGGCAAGGAGGGCTAGGTAACCTATATGTTTGGGGAGAAAAGCGGCCCAGCACACGACGGTGATGATGACGAATAAATACCCCCAAAAAATTTATTTTTTCCCCTCACGCGCCGTACCCAATGGAAGAGAAGGGATGGGGACTATAATCTAATTTGACGTTACCATGTAGCTTAAAAGATAGAGCGTCGGTGGCTCAATGGTGTAAACTGTCGCCCTCCTACCGGGAGGACTGAGGTTCACTTCCCGCCATGTACCAATGTGATTTCGAATTTTCGAAAAATATAATATATTATGTACGTTATCCGACGCTCTTACGGTGAAGGAAAACATCGTGAGGAAACCTTCATGCACGCCTGCGAAGAGATTCGAAGGTTGTGCGTGAAGTCGTCCAATCCGCACTGGGCCCGCGTGGACGGCTAAGGCCTAATCACCCTATACGTAGGCTCGTGCCCCTCGGTGGGGACGTTTAATGAGCTGATAAGGATGATATAGCTTAAAATATTCCAGTAAGTTCAATTTTGAAGTTTGGAAAGCTTATGAGTTGTATGCCAAAAATGCTTTGGGAAAATTTGATGCCAATTCGGCGAATTCAAAAAGATTTCATCAAGATAAAAAGTAAGTTATTCATGAAAGTCATCCTACGACTCTAATATCAGATTTTAGGGTTCTGTGAGCACTACACTGTGTAAAAAATCGGCTCGTATGTCTACTTATCTAAAAAAAAAAGACTTTACACTAATGTTACCTATAAAAGCAAAAGTTTGTAAGTCTGCGTGTTTCTTTTTCACGTCTAAACGGCTGAAAAGATATTGATGAAACTTTACAAAAATATCGCTAACATATCAGAATGACACAGAAGCTATAATTTATTCCCAACTTCCCTCGGGAAATTCGCGAGTGAAATCGAGGTGCACTGCAAATTTAAAAATACAAAACCTTTCACTTAATTTCTAGGAAATATAAAAATTCAATTGTTAACATAGTATTGTAAAACTATTCTAGAACAAACAAAGTCTTCGGTAATAGAAAACGGTATAAAAAAGAAAGTACGATATTCGATAACGGGTCGAAGTGACGTGGTGATTTTGTAACACTGAGTGTATCAACTAAGGAAGACCGTGTATTTCATGTTCAACCTTTCGCAGTCCACTGCTGGACATAGGTCTCCCCATTCAGTGGCGTGCACTCATATATGCAAATAAGCAGTGCATACCCTGTGCGTCCAGACAACTCGGAAAATCGACAACATATTAAATGATTCCCACTTATTCGCCCATTTCCGTCTACAGATTTGAAACCATAGGCGATCTACTGTTAATAACAGCACTTAATTTGAGAAAATGTAAATGATTTGTTATTGCGATTAGTGTCATTCACTAATCGGTCGGTGGTGTGGACTGTCGCCCTCTTACCGGGAGGGCTGAGGTTTAAATCCCGCCACGTACCAATGTATTTCGAAATTATATGTACGATAATCCGACGCTCTTGCGGTGAAGGAAACCAGCGCACGCCTGCGAAAACGGAGGGGCTCGTGCCCCTCGGTGGGGACGTTTAATGATCGCTGATGATGATGATGATGATGACAGTGGCGTGCACAGAGATTATGAGTGCATACCCTACTCATAATATCTGTGCACGCCACTGCCCATTCTGCGCTAGATATCCCGGTCTCCGCTTTCCTTATCCAGCCTCTACAACCTTCCGTAAGTAGTCGGTCCCTCAGTCCGGGCGTCCTACGCTACCTTGCTAAGACGCGATCTCCACTCCAGAACTCGTATGTGTACTACCAAGCACAAGGTGAAGACATGTTATTGGCTTAGTGTTTTAATTGTGATCTTTTTACTGTTTTTAGCTGTTGGTCTCCCAAATAAATAATAAAAAAATTCTTCCATAAGTTGGTTTCATCCCACTTAGTAAATGATGTATGCTCAGAACCCTCTTAGGTGGTCAATAGAGGATTTAGTATTAGCCAAGTTTTAGTTTTATAGTTACATTTATTATTTTGCTTTCTTTTTTGTCTCTTGGAGCAGATGAGCTCTGGAAAGCAACTGCAGCGTAGGACCGATGAACCGACCACTTGCAAAAGTTCGTTGGTGAATCATGGATGAGAAAAACGGAGGATCAGGTTATCTGTCACAGAATGGGCAAGATTTATTTCCAACTGTGGACTACGATTTCATAATTTTATTATTCTGAAAATCCTATCAGATCACTTTACATGATAAATAAAAATCTACACCTAACCCTGCTTTTAGATTATATTTACGGTAGACATTTCACCTCAACTTAGGAGTTGAAAGTAAAGTTTGTTGTTTGTATGAAGAATCAGTCTATTGGTAGACTTCTGGGCTTCAGTGTGAAAAGTATTTAAGGATAAAAAGGAAACAAATAAACCATTATTAAGGAAGCAAGTGGATTTGCTTTAAATCAAAATCCATATACGGCCATTTTGTTTCTAGGACATTCCATAAACCATCCAAACGCACTAGGTCACTGCGGTCCCTTACGTACAAACAACAACTTTCACTATCCTTATAAATCGATTAATACACAGGCAAAAATTTACTTTCGTGTTAAGTTTACCCACGTAAAGATCCTATATGGATGTATCGCGAGAAACAAAAAGAAAGTGGCCGCTTTATATTAACAATTCTCACCACTTCGCGGCCAGTGCAACCTTGAACGCCGTGGCGTTCGCGCGTGAAAATAAAAAAAAACTAAATGTCAAGTTAAATCAAAATGGCGTCCAAGTCGGCATTTTTAATTTTAATCCTCGCATTTTGTAGTCAAGTTGAAAGTGCAAGTTTGTTGGAGAGATCGTATGAGTATTTTATGAATTTGGGCAAAAGTTGGGCGCCAAGTTTTATGTCTTTTGTCGACTGCTTCGGAGAGGATGAGCCGTTGAACTGTGCTAAGGAAAAGGCGGGAAAATATTTAGACAGTTGGGACGAAGATGTGCAAAAACAGAGGAGACTATGGCAGGGTACGTTTTTTTTTACTTTTTTATACAGGCGAAGATATTTTATTAAAGCACTACGTATTACTAAAATATAATAAAAACAATAAAATTAAAGTTAGAATTTTTTTTATTTAACAAAAATAAAAATATAATAATTATTTACCTATTTTTTAATCATAAAGTATTTGAGAGTTTTTGTCCCTTATTTGTTTTAAAATAAATAAAATTGTACTCAACGATAAAGCCCAATTCATTTAAATCTTAAACTATGCCCAAGTCGATGACCTAGTTATTCTTAAAAATCATTTTACTTTTGCCGCGTGAAACTTCTCAGGATTTCGGTATTTTCCACCATCCGCTGTAAAATACCAAACCCTTATGTTGTATAATAAATAAATTAACTTCCATAAACTGTTATGTTAACGCATATAATAATATACTAAACCCCAGGATGTCATATGTATAGATGTAGACTTGCATTGCTACGCTACGCTATCCTGCGATATTTAAGTGCATGTTAAAAGTTTAATTTTTTAGTCGTCAATAAACTTGCAACAATACAGACGTGTTTCTCTTCACTCCAACTCCGTCAACGCAAACTGAACCTTATTACCATCTAACATATGGTCGAAATCGAGCCGGATAACAAAGGGACGACGGATCGGCTGGCGTCTGAATAGTGTGAACAAAAAAGTGCATTCCACAGCGATAAGAACTGACTCGCCTGTGCCTACTGCAGATTTGAGTGTCGTGCGTTATTAGTGAATATTGAAACAATAACAACTTGCATCGTGTCACCTTAAAGTAATTAATTGAAAACTCGCATTATAATATTGAAATATGACTTCTCAGGAAACTTATTTCTGTGTTAGAAGAAACAGCAAGTTTGCTACAAAAATCGCAAATAAATTTAAAAAATGTCCAAAGGCAAGATTAACTAAAGGCTACATAGAAATACGTTTACGAGTCATCGATGATTACTGGGATGCATTTAAGAACGCACATCAAGAATTAATAAAATGTACGCCAAAAGAACTACGCCAAAATTGCCTATTTCGCGAATGAAGAGTATTTCAAGTATGAAGAGATTTACACCACCTTACAAGGCGATTTAAAGGATATATTCAACACACAATGTGAATCAACAGCAATGGATTCAAGCTCGGCGAACACATTCAACAATTCGACGAATTTACAAACTAGTGCCGTACACTTACCAAAAATACAGTTACCTATTTTTAGTGGTAATTACGAAGAATGGCCCACCTTTAAAGATTTATTTACTACGCTAGTACATAACAATAATACATTAAGCGATGTGCAAAAACTTCATTATTTGAAAGCAAGTATTTCGGCAGAAGCTCAATTATTATTGAAGCCATTTCAAGTTACGTCCAACAATTATGTCCAGCGCGTGGGATATGCTGTCTACTAGGTATGGCAATCAAAGAATGATTCTTAACCACATAATGAAAAGATTATTCAACCAAAGAAAAATGAATACTCAGTCAGCTGCGCAGTTAAAATGCCTGTTAGATACAACCACAGAGTGTTTAAGTAACTTAGAAATAACGGCATTAATACAAGCTCTTGGGATCCTATAATTATTTACCTTCTTGTACAGAAGTTGGACTCAGAGACACATAAAAGCTGGAAGAGTACGCATATAAGGAAGAATGTCAGTCATTACCTACTTGGGAAGAATTAAAGAAATTTTTGGCATCCAAGTTTCGCACGTTGGAATTAATTTCTTCGAATACACGAAATGAACAACATCGTAGAGAGCCAAACAAGGATCGTTCGACGTACCAATCCTACGTAGCAACACCAGCTGTTGAAAAGGTTTGTCCTTTGTGCAAGGGTGACCACAAGTTATGTTATTGCAAAGAATTCAGCAAGATGGAGCCTACACAACGAAGTGAATTTATAAAAACTAAACACCTATGTTTCAACTGTCTGTACCAGGACACCCAGTCTCGAAATGCAAGTCACCTGGGTCCTGTAGAATTTGTCACAAGCGTCACCATTCCCTTCTTCATGTGAGCAAAATAGATCCAGCGGCATCATCAAGTCGTTCTCAACCACTGGCCTCATCACACGTAGAAGAAAATCAAGAACTTCAAGTCAGTACAATGATGGCGTCATCAATCAGTACAAGACAGAATATAGCCTTATTAGCAACCGCGATAGTGAAAGCAACCAGTGCACAAGGCAACACCATTTCACTTCGCGCGTTAATTGATCCAGGTTCACAAGCGACATTTATCAGTGAGAAGGCGACTCAACTATTGAAGCTCAAACGACAACCTGCAAGGGGAACAGTTATTGGGGGGATCTACAACAACCGAGATCAAGCATGTAGTACAACTACAAATACAATCACAGTGGGACACAATTATAAAACTATTCACGCAAGCCTATGTGATGTCTAAGCAACTGACTACTAAGATTCCTACCAAAACCATCATTCGAAATCATGGCAACACCTCGAGGGACTCAACTTGGCTGATGAAACTTTCTTCATGCCATATGCCATATCTTCTATAGGATATTACTCTTGGGGATTAAGGACTATACTCAAATTGTTGAACAAGAATTGATCAAAGGTCCACCAGGCACGCCTACCGCTCAGAAGACCGGTTTAGGTTGGATACTTTTTGGGGACATCTATACTGAACAAAATGAAAACTCTTACATAGTCATGCACCATCTTCTTGAAGTAGAAGAAATGTTAAAATCTATGTGGGAAATAGATACCGATACGAAAAGGTATTTAACAAGAGAAGAAAGATTTTGTGAAGACTTATACCAAAAGACAACCACGAGAAATAGAGAAGGAAGATACATTGTGAAATTACCATTTAAATCAGAATCATTAAAATCACCGGAAGGAAACACCAAAGATATAGCTACTAAAAGATTTTTACAACTAGAAAGTAAATTTAAGAAATCACCGGAATTTAAATTAGACTATAGCAAGGTAATAAACGAATACATTGAAGAAGGATATGCTGAAAGGGTTCCTGAAACAGAAAGAAATTCCAAGTTATCGGTGTACTTACCGCATCACGCTGTGATTCGTACTGATAAGGAGACAACTCGAACACGTGTCGTATTTGATGCTTCTTCGAAGGGATCAAACAATGTTTCTCTCAACGACGAATTACTAGTAGGGCCACAATTACAAGAAGACATAAGGGATCTGCTTATGAGATGGAGAATGAAACGCATTTGTTTTGTGGCTGACATAAAGAAAATGTATCTTCAAATTTTGGTGACCCCTAAGGACGCAAACTATCAACGGATTCTCTGGAGGTCTAATGATTCAGAAGAACTAGTAGAGTACCGTCTTCTTCGTGTTACATTTGGTACAGCGTCTGCCCCATATTTAGCTGTAAGAACTCTTCACCAAGTTGCCATTGATGAAGGAGGAGAAAACCCGTTAGCAGCTTCAACTATAAGGGAAGATTTCTACATGGACGACCTATTATCAGGGACAGATACAACAGAAGCAGCTTTATTATTAGCCAAAGAAGTAACAGATATATTAAGAAGAGGTGGGTTCGAACTTACAAAATGGTCATCTAATGACGTTGAATTTATGAAGTCAATCGATGAGAAGAATAGATCTACTAATGCGCAAGTGAATTTGAATCTTGATGGCACTATAAAAGCCTTGGGAATCGTATGGAGTTTAGGTACAGACAAATTCCAATACAAAATAACTTTACCACCAATCAAAGAATTCATAACGAAACGTAGCATACTGTCCGATATACAAAAATTATTTGACCCACTTGGTTGGATATCACCAAGTACGGTCATGGCAAAAATTCTAATGCAAAAATTGTGGCTAGAAAAAACCACATGGGACGAAAAATGTAATGATTGCTTATCAGAAGAATGGAAACAAATAAGATCCGACTTCAAGAATATTGACAAGATTGAGATAGATCGATGGCTAAGCACAAATAATGATAACATTGAAAACATACAAATCCATGGATTCAGTGACGCGTCCATGCGTGCATACGCTGCAGTTGTATATATGCGAGTGGAAAGACAAGATGGTGATTTCGAAGTCAAACTGATCGCTGCAAGGACTAGAGTAGCTCCATTAAAAACTGTCTCGCTACCTCGACTTGAACTCTGTGGGGCCTTACTTTTATCTAAGCTCATGAAACAGGTTGGACTAGCGATGCGAGTTCCAACTTCACAAATGTATGCATGGACCGACTCCGAAATTGTTATTGCATGGTTAAATGGAGAACCTCATAGATGGAAACCTTTCGTTGCTAACAGAGTGGTAGAAATTGTAGCAAATCTTAACAACAGGCCGTGGCACCATGTTCAATCACAGGATAATCCAGCTGATATTGCCTCACGAGGAATGTTACTGTCAGACTTGAAGAAATGCAGCATGTGGTGGACTGGGCCAAGTTGGTTATCTGAAAAAGAAATAAGGATTAGTAAGCAAACAAACTTGACAACAGAAATAGAAATGAAAATAAATACTTACCATACCACAGCAGATGAACCTGAAAAATCTATAACAAATCAATTTGAAGACGTGGAAAGTTTAAATATGTTAATAAATATTATTACTTACTGTAGAAGATTTTTGAACTATAAAAAGATTACTAATATCGAAGAAGAAGTCACAACACAAGATTTAGAAAGTTCGCTCAAGATATGTATAAGATTAGTACAAAGAGAAGAATTCAAAGATGAAATAGATAGCCTGCAAGTAAAAATGGTAGTCAAGAACAAGAGTTTGATTAAATCGCTAAACCCATACATAGATGAAGAAAATATTGTCAGGGTGGGCGGTCGCCTCAGACACGCAAACTTACCGAGTGACAGAAAACATCCAATTATTTTAGGAAATAAGAATACTCTAACTCCACTGATTATTGCAGATGCACACGTCAAAACACTACATGGCGGTGTACAGCTTATGCTATGCTATTTACGATCAAATATTGGATAATTAAGGCTAAATCACTAGTAAAGAAATATATACATAGATGTATGATATGTGCTAAACAGAATGCTGCTGCAAGGTCACAAATTATGGGAGATTTACCAGAGCAGAGAGTGAATCCATCTAGACCATTTCTACATAGCGGTGTAGATTTTGCTGGCCCATTCCAAACATTAATGTCGAAAGGAAGAGGAAATAAAACAACTAAGACCTATGTAGCTATATTCATATGTTTGTCAACGAAAGCCATTCACATTGAACTTGTGGGGGATCTCACTTCCGAGTCATTTATAGGTGCTTTCAGACGTTTTGTTGCGAGACGTGGGAGATGCAGTCATATCTGGAGTGATCAAGGCCGTAACTTCGTTGGCGCAAGTAAGGAATTGCGTGATGCCTGGAACGATGCAAATTTTCAATTTATTGGAGATATCTCTACAACATTAGCAATGGATGGCACTCAATGGCATTTTATACCTGCATATAGCCCAAACTTTGGAGGACTTTGGGAAGCAGGAGTCAAATCTATCAAGTATCACCTGAAACGGATTATTACTACTCACCTTACCTTTGAAGAGATGACAACAATACTGTGCCAAATTGAAGCTTGCTTAAATTCACGCCCCTTATGCCCTGTAGATGATACAGATTCAGAAAACCTTGACCCACTTACCCCTGGTCATTTTCTTATCGGAGAAGCTCCAATTACTGTACCGGCACCTGAAATGAAAGATATTAAAATAAATACCATTACGCGTTGGCAGCTGACCCAGAAGCTTCTTCATGATTTCTGGCGACGATGGCAAGACGAATATCTTTCAAGATTGCAGCAGCGTCCTAAATGGCTTAAGAAACAAGAAGAATTTAACATTGGTGACATAGTGCTGATTAAAACGGAAAGTTTACCACCTGGCAAATGGTCATTAGGGCGTATAATGGAAAAGCATCCAGGAGATGACGGTCACACTAGAGTGTACAGTGTACGAAGTGGCGGATGTGTAACTAAAAGAACTGTTACAAAATTGTGCCCGTTACCAGCTAATGTGGAATGATAAAATCGTGTAATCTAAGAATACTGTATGTTAATCAATAGTCAATGTAATGTTTAATAACTAATGTTTTACATAATATATTCTCATTTTCTAAATTGTAATCAAGCGTTAAATATTGTTTAATTATAAAAGGACCTAGAGACCTTTTGGTGGGCGGTATGTTGTATAAATAAATAAATTAACTAGGTTCCATAAACTGTTATGTTAACCGCATATAATAATATACTAAACCCCAAGATGTCATATGTATAGATGTAGACTTGCATTGCTACGCTACGCTATCCTGCGATATTTAAGTGCATG
Source organism: Leucinodes orbonalis (assembly GCA_019425675.1). Lineage (NCBI taxonomy): Eukaryota > Metazoa > Arthropoda > Insecta > Lepidoptera > Crambidae > Leucinodes > Leucinodes orbonalis. Next base: position 16,232 of record PQWD01011094.1, on the reverse strand, counting down.
TTAAAAGTTTAATTTTTTAGTCGTCAATAAACTTGCAACAATACAGACGTGTTTCTCTTCACTCCAACTCCGTCAACGCAAACTGAACCTTATTACCATCTAACACCTTATTTTTATAAAAGCGCAATTTATTCATATGTTGTTCATTATCACTTTGTTTATTTCCAATATTGTATTTATATACACTGAAACCAATGAATATTAGGTCAATTGATGATAGTGAGCAATGACGTCACATATCAATAATCTCATACAAAATATATGGAAACGTTCCTTTTTGACAGTTCATAAAAAGTGCGTCAACGATTAGTGGTGTCAAATACTCAATTAACCATTTTAGTTTCCTTGAAATAAACAAGATCTCATCATCATCAGCTCATTAAACGTCCCCACCGAGGGGCACGAGCCTACCCGTATAGGGTGATTAGGCCATAGTCGTCCACGCGGGCCAGTGCGGATTGGACGACTTCACACACAACCTTTGAATCTCTCGCAGGCGTGCATGAAGGTTTCTCACGATGTTTCCTTACACCGTAAGAGCATCGGATAACGTACATATATTTTCGAAAATTCGAAAACACATTGGTACGAGTCGGGATTTGAACCTCAGCCCTCCCGGTAGGAAGGCGACAGTCCACACCATTGAGCCACCGACGCTCTATGTTTACATAATCTTAATTTAAAATATTATTGAAATAATAAGTTTTTTAGGATTGGATTTTCCAACTCTATGATAAATAAGAAAATTTTGACACTTATTTTTTTTTAACATAAATCTTGAGATTTATAATATTTATATGTTTTTTTATAATTAAGCCTGCTCAGTCAGTCTTTCGGATTCCATCTAAGGATTCCACAGAGTGATTAACACCGCACAACTTTCTAAAACCCAATGGGAGGTGGTATTACCAACTTACAACAAACCGGATATATAATCAAATTAAATGCAATTTCAACCTTTCTACCCGCAACCCCGTTGTCAAGATTATATCTTCACGGCTCATGATCACCGCAAATATAAAACCGTAAACGATCCAATTGACGTATTATTTTTTATACATAAGCATCAGGCCTGACCTCTTGGTAGTTTATGGACTCCTAGTACACTCCTTGCGGGTTAAAGCCCAACTCACATGCTCGGTGTGAATCCTGCCGAACAGCTTCTTGTTAGCTTAATTCCTCGATGCCCTCACGATAAATCTTAAGAATATTTCATTTAGTTCATAACCGCGGATCTTAGGTTCGATACCCTGTCTCAGTCTAACAGGATTGTGTGGTCAAATACCGCTTCTCACTATGTAGCGGCTACATATATCTTCGTTGGCATAGATATTTACTAGGTGGTAGACTCGGTACTGAGTCGTCTAGGTAGGTACCACCGCAGTGCCAGATATCGTCCCGGGAAATACGAGTGTTATGCACTTTTGTGTTTCGGGTTGAGGGCACTGTAGCTAGTGAAATTACCGGGTATAAGAGACCTGACATCTGTCGTCTCGGGTGACGGACGCAAGGCAGTGCTGACGAAGAGTATTGAAGGCCTAATGTTATTGATCACCTTTGACTCTACAGTTATAATGAATAATTTATACGCACATCTTCAAGACTTTCTCAATTCTATAACAATCTAAGTTTTAAGGAGCCTATGAGCGAAAGTTGGTACACGGACAGGCCGGTTCAGGTCACCTAGGCCTACTTAGCTAATGTTTTGAAGTCCTCCAATATGCATTTAAATAAATAAATATCCAATGACATTCACACAACTTTATCTAGCCCCATACTGAGCAAGCATGTAATATGAGTACTAAACAATACTTTGTTTGTAAATAAAAACATGGCATACATAGAAAACACCCACAGCAATACAAACAGACATGTTCATGCACACAAATGCTTGTACTGCCGGAGATCGAACCGACAATGCTTAGCCGAAATCTCAACTTTTTAAAAATTAAAATTTACTGTTATCCTGTTGACGGTGAAGGAAAACATCGTAAGGAAACCTACGCACACCTGCGAAGAGATTCAAAGGTTGTGCGTGAAGTCGTCCAACCCTCACTGGGTCCGCGTAATTAGTATGTTTATCAGTTGCTAAGTATCCGTAATATAAGCTACACGCTTAACTTGGGGCTAGATAGCGCTGTGTGAATGTCAGTGGATATTTATTTACAATTGCTCACCCATCCGATGGGCGACATAGCAAAATTGCTTAACTTTCACGCCCTCACACATTCATAATATAATATGTTCATAGAAATACATACGAAGTGAAAAAAACGCCATTATAAAAATGTTAAAGCATCAAAAAAGCTATTTCACTTTCTATTTCAAAGCATTCATAACAGTACAAAGTTATTTATATTTGTTATTAAAAGGGAATTATTAATCTAATCTTAGAGATTAAGTTCTGTATAGAATGTCTTTCATGACTGTATAAACAGTTATAATGACTGTCGTGTTTTATTATAACGATAGTTCAAAGCGGGTTTGAGATTAGAGATGATGTATCTTAGGTTCTTAATTTAAAGAACACTATATCAAATGAAATATTTATTTATAAGGACAACCAATAAGATAAACACTGGTAAAAGCAAATAGAAATCAGAGACAAAAGAAAGACTTTTGACAGAACTGAAATAAATGTAAAAAAAGTCAATTTGGGTCCATAAAGAACACTTATGAATGTCAAATGAAGCTACCACTGGTTCGGACTGTAGTTATCTACTGAGAAGAATCCAGCAAGAAACTCAGTAGGAGTCTTCTTGTATCTATTCAAAAAATTGGCCAAGCGCAAGTTGGACTCGCCACATAGTACATAGTGCGTAGATCCGATGGCCAATGGGGCGGAAAGGTTCTCGAGTGGCGTTCACGTAACGGGAAAGCGTATGCCGACCCCCGACCAGATGGACGGATGACCTGGTTAAGGTGGCGGGTAGCAGATGGATGTCAACTGCTAGGTATCGGCTGCTCGGGATCACTTGGAAATCATTAGAAGAGGCTTTTGTTCAGCAGTGGACATATTAGGCTGTCAATAAATAAATAAAGCTCACGCATTCGTCCCAAGAGGGGAAGGATGAAGCAATGGAACACCACTTTGCCCGGTCCTGACATGCTTCACATATTAGTCTGTAGTGATGATAAATGCATTTTTTTGGGAAAATATAGGTACTGTAAGTTCGTTAAAAGATAAATACAGACTCGCCTTTAAGAAGGCAGTGGGTCATCGTGATTTACACCAAATCCAGTTTGGTTGGTTCCGAATTCTGGCACACGTAGAAAGTGGGGTCGCGCGTAGATTTATTACAATGTCAAGTCATTCTTGTGACATACAAGTAAGGAAGCTGATAACCCACCTGTGGGTTGAAGTTATAATAGTATGTTTATGTCATAATAATTTTGACGACCCATATGGTGTGTTGCCTTCCTACCTGAAGGGCTGAGGTTCAAATCCCGACACTTACCAATGTGTTTTCAAATTTTCGAAAATATATGTACGTTATCCGACGCGCTTACGGTGAAGGAAAACATCGTGAGGAAACCTTCATGCACGCCTGCGAAGAAATTCAAAGGTTGTGCGTGAAGTCGTCCAATCCGCACTGGGCCCGCGTGGACGTCGAAGGCCTAATTACCCTATACGGGTAGGCTCGTGCCCCTCGGTGGGGACGTGTAATGAGCTGATGATGATGATGATGTTTTTTAGTTGTTTAGTACCCATAAACATATTTAATGTAAAGTTGTGGTTCCTACAATATGACTTTTGTAAACTGATAACTCATATGTGGAGATTTGTAATTAGTATTGTACTCTTATCATATTGTTATACTTTACTATAGTGTCTTTTGAAACTGTGTATCTTCCAAAAATAAATAAATATTACTAGACGCTTAGTTTGTGGCCAGGCAGCGCTGTGTGTGACAAAAATAATCAAAATTAACTGTGAAAAAAAGCAGAGAACTAGGGTGTCTGGTGCAGATTGCGTAAGACCTATGTCCAGCAGTGGACTGCATAGCTTAATGGTGAGAGATAATTTATATGCCGACCCCCGGCCAGATGGACGGATGACCTGGTTAAGGTGGCCGATAGCTATATTCGAAAAGGCATCTTTGACCGCCTTCCGACCTCATCTCCTAGGTATCCTAAGATAGAAAAGATGAGTCGTTTAGGTAGGTTTTAATAGGTATTAGACTAGGTACTGGGTTGACTAGGTATTATTTATTTCCTCCGTTAACATTGCATCCGTCATGGTCAGGCGTATCAGTTTTCTTCAAGTAAATGATCTGGCTATTCCGATCACTTTGAAATAAAGAAATCAATTGCAAGAGAATTCAACAAATAAATTGCAAACACTTCCATCTAAGATCCGAAAATTTTTTTTTATGTTAATCAAAATTTCAAAGAAAAACTACCAAATTGGTAGATATTTTCAATACTGGCATTACAATGATGCTGAGGAAAGTGAGTGTGAACTATGAATACTAGTTTTGTGGGAACATAATCGAGAGTGGGGAAAATCAATTCATTCATTCGTAATGATGGGAATTGTTGTTTTCCCTTTTATTTAAACATAAAGTTAGACCTGGTCATAGTTATTAGCTTTTTCTTCTTCCTTTTTCCTATCGAGTTTATTCACAAGTTAAATAAGATAATGCAACCAATATTGGGCCACTTTGAACTTCCTTCATTTGCCATCCAGAGGTCCCGGACATCGCACGAAGATTGATAGGGTTTGTTACTTACCTACCATTAGGCAAGCGAACAGAGCGATCGCTTTATCATCAGCTAATTAAATGTCCCCACCGAGGAGCACGAGCCTACCCGTACAGGGTGTATAGGCCTTAATCGTCCACGCGCGCCCAGTGCGGGTTGGACGACTTCACGCACAACCTTTGAATCTCTTCGCAGGCGTGCCGCAGGTCTCCTCACGATGTTTTCCTTCACCGTAAGAGCGTCGGATAACATACATATAATTTCAAAATTTGAAAATACATTCGTACGTGGCGGTATTTCAACCTGCGCGCTCCAGGTTGGAAGGCAAAGTCCACATCATTGAGCCACTGACGCTCTAATTGATTTGAATAAAGATCGCTTTATAGCATAAAGAAAATTCAAATGATTATTGATTTTGACGACCCATTTGGTGTAGCGGTTAAGACGTCGGCTATTACACCAAGGGTTCCGAGTTGTTCCAAATGTAAGTTTATTCAGTTTAGGTCCTTACCGAACACTTATGTATGTCAAATGAAGCTACCACTGGTTCGGTTTGATCCTAGTACAACATTTGTGTGCATGAACATGTCTGTTTGTATTGGTCTGGGTTTTTTCTATGTATAATATGTATCATCATCATTAGCTCATTAAACGTCCCCACCGAGGGGCACGAGCCTACCCGTATAGGGTGATTAGGCCTTAGTCGTCCACGCGGGCCCAGTGCGGATTGGACGACTTCACACAAAACCTTCGAATCTCTTCGCAGGCGTGCATGAGGGTAATAATAATATGTATGTGTATGAAAAAAATGTGTATAATTATGTTTATCAGTTGTTTAGTACCCGTAATACAAGCTTCACACTTAACTTGGGGCTAGATGGCGCTGTGTGAATGTCAGATATTTATTTATATTTGGTATTTTGTCCACAGAAGCTGCAGATTCAGAGGTACTTGCTTCAGGGCGGTCTATGGAGCTGATGCCGTCCAAAATAGGGCATCAAATTGAAGACTCCCTCAATTCCTTAGGAGAGATTGTCTACAATGGCATGGCTAGGTATATATGCATATTTATCAACACAAATGACGACCGATTTGGTATAATGGTTGAGACGTTACTACACCAAAAGTTGCAGGTTCGATTCTTGGCCAGAACATGTGTGTGCATGAATATAGTCTGGGTGTTTCTATGTATGATATGTAGGTATATCCAAAAAAATATGAAGTATGTTTTTTCTTAATTCAGCACCCGTAATATAAGTTTGCGTCAATACGTGTGTGTATCATCATCATCAGCTCATTAAACGTCCCCACCGAGGGGCACGAGCCTACCCGTATAGGGTGATTAGGCCTTAGTCGTCCACGCGGGCCCAGTACGGATTGGACGACTTCACACACAACCTTTGAATCTCTTCGCAGGCGTGCATGAAGGTTTCCTCACGATGTTTTCCTTCACCGTAAGAGCGTCGGATAACGTACATATAATTTCGAAAATTCGAAAACACATTGGTACGTGGCGGGATTTGAACCTCAGCCCGGTAGGAGGACGACAGTCCACACCATTGAGCCACCGACGCTTCAAAAACGTGTGTGTATGTTTGTCGATATACTTTTTTAAATATATTTAGTTCGATGCCTTTTTTAAGCATCATCCATAAGAATTTACCTAAAGCTATTTTTTCGAATCAGACAACAAAACCTAAGTAGATAAGTGCTAATCCAAAAAACTAAGTGTACACCCAGACAGAAAACGACCGCCAAAAACAAACATACATGACGTCACCACTTTCGAAATACATAATAATTGCTCCACAATGTCCGCACCGATTTCACTGGCACACTTACGGACATCCTGTTATCTCTCTTCCTTGTATGTAATAAGATATGTACGAGCAAGATGGGAAATGCCCTTAAGGTTAAATTTTAAAACAAGAAAATTTTGTTAGTGTCATAACAAGTGTAAATGTTAGATGAAAAGTGTTTTTTCTTATGACTAGTTATAAATATATCATGCAGTCCTAAACAGAATTAAGTAGCAACTATATATAAAAATATATCTTTTATTATATTTTTTTCATGTTACGAAGTAAACAGGACGGTCAGGACGTTCACCTGATGATGATACGCTTGACCATGACAGAGTATTGAAGGAGACCAACAACTGATAAACAGTTATTATCCTCCATCAATGCCGCACTGCGCCCGACACCCAAGACAACAGATGTTAGGTCTCTCATACCCGGTAAATTCATAAGCTACAGTGCCCTCATCCCGAAACACAAAAGTGCATAACATTCCTGTTTCCCGGGATATCTGGCACTGCGGTGGTACCTACCTAGACGACTCAGTACCGAGTCTACCGACTATTTGCTAAATACAGTTTGTTGTTGCTAAAAATTAAGATTTGAATAGCGTAGTGGCTTGAGTCTTTAATCAAATCTGCAATGACCATACAACAATCTGCAGATATCAGCATCATCAGCTTATTGTACATCCCCACCGAGGGGTACATGTAAAGTGTGTATCTACCTTAGTCGTCCACGCGGACCCAGTGCGGTGGCCGACTTCACGCACAACCTTTGAATCTCTTCGCAGGCGTGCGCAGGTTTCCTCACGATGTTTTCATCTCTGGCAACGACTTAACATAAAATCACATGAGCCACTAGCAAACATGGAATCCAGCCTCATGTCAGAACCGGTAATCGAATCCATGCTACAAGCCTACTGACCCTGTTTTCAGATGCGTGCTATGAAGTATTACGACCACAGTATACACGTAAAACAGTAAGCTAGTCAAGTTTAATTTTACAAATATCATCGCTGATTTGTTTCGCCGACCCATCTGGGGTAATGGTTGAGACGTCGGCTATTACACCAAGAGTTCCGAGTTTGATCCCCGGGCAGTACAAACATTTGTGTGCATGAACATGTCTGTTTGTAATGGTCTGGGTGTTTTCTATGTATGTTTTAAAAAAAAAGTATATAATTATGTTTATCCATTGTTTAATATCCATATTATAGGCTTAGTTTAGGGCTAGATGGATGCAAAAAGAACAAGGCCTGTGTTGAAAAAAAAATTTTTTTTTCATTCATTGCTTATAATATTTTTAATTTAAAACACTAAAATCAGTATACAAAAATTATTTGTCATAATTATATCATAGACAGAAGCTGTCACTTTGGGGAAACGTCGTATTTATTATTGACAATCCGTCCGTATTTTTTTACACGTCCACGCCTACACAAACAAAGGTGTGTGAGTTTATTTTTATTTTAAAGTGTACAGATTGGTCCAGACGCTCACTTGATGGTAAGTGAGACGCCTGACTATGACAGAGTGGCATTTAAGGAGACCAACAACTGATATACAGTTATATTCTCCTTCAATGCCGCACTGCACCCGACACCAGAGACAACAGATATTAGGTCTCCTATACCCGGTAATTTCACTAGCTATAGTGCCCTCATTCCGAAACACAAAAGTGCAAAACACTCCTGTTTCACGGGACGATATTAGGCACTGCGGTGGTACCTACCTAGACGACTCAGTAGAGTTACTGCACGTTTTACTGTGGCTTCGCGCTTAAAGATTACAATTTCATTTAACAAATCACTTTGGCATGAGTCAGTGACCATAAATATTTATAAATGTGCAAAAGATACTTTCTTTCTTGTTTTTAGTTTAAGATTAGCTACGATCGCGATAACTCGCGCGTAGTTATTTTAATATTAATATTTAATATACATCTATCAATTACATACATATACAATTTGAGTGTCTGTTTGTAACACGGATATAACCATTTTTTTCATGCATCATCATCACCTCATTAAACGTCCCCACCGAGTTGCACAAGCCTACCCGTATAGGGTGATAAGGCCTTAGTCGTCCACGCAGGCCAAGTGCGGATTGGACGACTTCACGCACAACCTTCGAATCTCTTCGCAGGTGTTCATGAAGGTTTCCTCACGATGTTTTCCTTCACCGTAAGAGCGTCGGATAACGTACATATATTTTCGAAAATTCGATAAGACATTGGTACGTGACGGGATTTGAACCTTGCACCCTGGAGGGTGAGAAGGCAACATCTGGAGATGGGAAGGCAACAGTCCATACAATGAGCCACCGACGCTCTAAGCCTATTGACCCTTTTATACGCCAATCACATTCACGCAGCGCCATCTAGCCCCAAGTTAAGCGTGAAGCCTGTATTATGGGTACTAAACAACAAATAAACATACTTTTTTTTTGTAAATACATACATATTATACATAGAAAACACCCAGACCATTACAAACAGACATGTTCATGCACACAAATGCTTGTACTGCCCGGGGATCGAACCCGGAACCCTTGGTGTTGCAGCCGAAGTCTCAACTTCTTCACCAAATGGTTCGTCAATATTAAATTAAAGAATAAAGTAAACAATCGAAGACTAGAACAGATTTCTATGAATCCCGTGCAATATTTGCGGAAAACATATCAGCTATCTCACTAAACCGTTAAGTAGGGCTTACTTTAACTCCGTTTTCACTTACTCAAACATAAGCTTAACGGTTCTATGTGTCATCTTACAAAATAAACTGCGTCGAATTAACTCAGCAGTTAATATGTTTGGGAAATGGCTTTAAACATTAATGATTATGACGAATGCCTGTTTACAATCTTCTTAATCATTAGTTAATGAGATTAATGAAGAAGCAGACCGACCCTCGTTTTAGAGAGGGTACTGGACCAATAGTTCCGGGTTCGATCTCCGGGCAGTAGAAACATTTCGCACCTTTCATACTATAGGGGCACAACTCAAAAAATAGTATTTTTGAATTTTTCTTATAAACGGGCCCAAAATCAACATATCTACATGACGCTCTTGATAGAAACAGTCAGAACGTGCAATAAAGCCGTGAAAACTTAGTGTATGCCTTTTTCATATTTCCGAGTAAAGTGGCATATTATTAAAATGCTGGGATAAACTAAATATGCGATAAGTAATTCATAACTAACGGACATACTCTTATAATATTCTATTATTTTGCAATTAATGTTTAATTTATTTAAGACTTATTTTTGGAGAACAGAATGGCTCAAGAATCTTCAAACGCGTTTTCCCAACAATCATGTTTTTCGAATTGTGCCCCTATAATATGAAAGGTGCGATTTGTTTGCTTACGCAAGTCTGTTTGTATTCTAGATGTTTCTATATATAATACGTATTTACAATAATTATATGTTTATCAATAGTTTGACTGACTTAGGCTAGTGCTTAGTTTAGGACTAGATGACTCTATCTAAATGTCAGTGGATATATATTTATTATTAGTTTGTTTTCGAAATCTTTAAGATTCACGCGCCAAATAGTGGTCCGGTCCTTTGGAAGGCTTGTGTGGGGCCGAAGCCAACAGCACGAACCTTTTCCGAATGTTTTATCTTTGTATATGTTACACGTGGCGGATGCCATCACAGAATGCACAATATGATACAACCCATGATGACCCCGCCAGGTGTAAAGACTATGCAAATATATGGAAACTAAGATACTTATTATCACTATTACTACTAGGTGATAGACTCGATACTGAGTCGTCTAGGTAGGTACCACCGCAGTGACAGATATCATCCCGTGAAACAGGAGTGTTATGCACTTTTGTGTTTCGGGATGAGGGCACTGTAGCTGGTGAAATTACCGGGTATAAGGGACCTAACATCTGTTGTCTCGGGTGACGGGCGCAGTGCGACATTGATGGAGGATAATAACTGTCTATCAGTTGTGGTCTCCTTTAATGCCGCTCTGTCATGGTCTGGCGTATCACTTACTATCAGGTGAGCGTCCAGACCGTCCTGTACACTTATAACATAAAAAAAAATCATTATCGTAGTATCTTTAATCGAAGGAACATATTTATATATTAATACCACTATTTTCTTCACTAACAGAGCGTTATCGAAGAAACACGACAGTGGGGGCATCGATACGATCACCATCTCAACTGGCAGCGACAAGAAAAAGATGAAGAAGAAAAAGCCAAAACCACCCAAGATCCATTTAATCCACCCAATGGTTGTGGCACAACACAAAAGAGAAGACAAAGGTACTTCAAGACTAATTTGAGGCCTGTATACTAGAACCGGACTATTTTTTTTTCCGGAACTTATCTCTGTTGGCCGCTGGTGGCCTTTACAGCTTCACCGGACAATTAGCGAGCGCAGATGGCTCCCAGCCCAAACATTTATGCAAGGAACCTAAGGGTGTCACAAAGTGGGACGCGAACATCGTCTTAGGGCGATGCAGGGGGATGGCTAGGTAACCAGTACACGTTTGGGGAGAAAAACGTCCGGGAAAGGACGAGACTCAACGTTGACCTTTTTCCATCCAAGATTGCATCACCTGTTACCATCAGGTGAGATGGCGGTCAATTGTCTGCCTATAGATGATAAAAAAACTTTACTTAAATTGAGTTAGAAAAGGATGACGCTATTTATCGTATACAGCGCTCCCTTTCTAACTCTATTCAAGTAATGTTCAACGCTTGAGTCTCGTTCTGGAATACAGGCCTTAGTGGTGAAACTGCCATGCCAATGATTATTCGCAAATATTTCATACACTGAAATCATTATGAGACGGCGACTATTACGCCAAGGGCTGGGTTTGATTCCCGGTCATTACAAACATTTGTGTGCATGGACATGTCTGTTTGTATTGCTCTTGGTTATTTCTATGTATAATTTGTATGTATTTACAAGAAATCTGTTTAATTATGGTGAACAATAAACAAACTGTATGCACAATGATGAAGAAAATTTTCAACCAAAAATATCCGAGCCGCTTGACACAAACATTGACTTATTTATAACATAAAATTAATGATTATTATAATAATATTCTTAAAAATTCTAACCTTTACGTGTCATTAAAAGAGTACAAAATCAAAAGCACGAGCATCCCCTCGTACTACTATGTCACTATGACATGTAGCGAGCGGCGTGATTATGAATGAAAATTCTGCCCAACTGACGCGATGGGCAGAATATTGCCGCGGACACTTTTTCAGTGAGATTGTGTATCTGGTGAGTTTATTGTCTTAAGTATCCATATTATTCATATTACAGGCTACTGCTTAGTTTGGGGCTAGATGGCGCTGTGTGAATGACAGCGGATATTTATTTTTATATTATCATTAAAGGTCGTGGCTTTGATTCGAGCAGAGTCCAATCTTGGGTTATTGGGGAGTTGAAGAGTGGGAACAGTTCTAGAAAGGGGAGGGGGGTGATGGGCGACTTGTGGAGCGTAGGGGCGGAGACGCTGGATGCGGTCGCTGAGTATGCTTTGAAGAGTGATAGTGAAGCTGATGGTTTTACTGATAAGAGCTCGATTGAAGGTTGGTCTGGGTTTGCATCATGGTATTATATACGTATTTATATTGCATGGATGTATAAGAAAAATCGGACTTAGGCAAAAGAGCGTATTCCCACTTAAAAGGCCGGCAATGCATTTCTTTGCCCTCTGGTATTTCAAGTGTATGGGCGACGGCGTCATTTACCATCAGATGAGCCGTTTGCTCGTTTGCCCGCTATCACATAAAAAATTATAGATTCGTGTTAATCTCAAAAAACAACCGAAAATGGTGTTCCGAATGCAGCGACAGACACATACACATATTTAGAATGAGCGTACATTTACCTAAACAAAAGAGTACAAACTGTACTCACTTCGGCGGTTCGTGTTTGAGGCACGGATGGCGTATCTACCTTTATACATACAGAATATCATTGATAAGTATGACAGAATTATTTGTCAAAATGACATAGACAGCAGCTGTCATTTCGGAAACACATTTAATATATTATTGACAGTCTCTCCGTATTTTTTATACGTCCATGTTTCATGAATTATTTATATATTTAATTCATTGACAACCAATATGTAATGGTTGAGACGTATTTATTTTATTGGCGACCCATATAGTGTAATGGTTTTGTCTACTGCGCTATCCCGGGTTCGTTCCCCGTGCAGTACAAACACTTATGTGCTGGAACATGACTGTTTGTATTGGGCTGAGTTTTTCTATGTATTATAAGTATGTTTACACCAAAAAAGTATATAAGTATGTTTATCTGTTATTTAGTGACTATCCTGTGATTGTTATCACTATAGTCAGTGGCTTACCATCAGGTAATATGTCCGCTTTGTTAAGAAGTTATGACGTAGCAAAACTCATAAGAAAAACATTTTAAATTTACAGATCTCCGATTTCAATTTAAGTGACACCCAACGCACTGGGTACTATATATTTTTATTCTGCATTTTGATTTATGCATGAGAGCATCTTTTATCATATATATACGAAAATGCATCCGCATGGAACGTAGCATTATAATTAAGATTGCATACTCGCATGAACGAACTCGATACGACCTATCGCAATCGTCCACCACTGGACATCAATCCCCCCATTTAGCCAGATATCCCGGCCCTCCGATTTCCTCATCCAGCCTCCAAAGCAATCTTTTGCGACCTTCTTGAAATTGAAATGGGCTTACTCTTGAACAGTCTATCCAGAAAAAAGAGACGTGATCTATGGAAGAGCTTGCCCTAAATAAGCCTATTTACTCCTTTTTTGAATGCCTTAGGGTTATACGTGGTTGATGACCTGGTTAAGGTGGCGGGTAGCAGATGGATGTCAACTGCTAGGGATCGGTCCGCGTGGGAATCATTAGGGGAGGCCTTCGTTCAGCAGTGGACGTTCAAGGATATAATATTGATGATAATATCTAACTGGAAACAGAGTCGCATGCTGCCAACACCAAGAGTCAAATCAAATCTCATCATCAGCTCATTTAACGTCCCCACTGAGGGGCACGAGCCTACCCGTATAGGGTGATTAGGCCTTAGTCGTCCACGCGGCCCAGTGCGGATTGGACGACTTCACACACAACCTTCGAATCTCTTCGCAAGCGTGCATGAAGGTTTCCTCACGATTTTCCTTCACCGTATGAGCGTCGGATAACGTACATATATTTCGAAATTCGAAAATACATTGGTACGTGTCGGGTTTGAACCACAGCCCTCCCGGTAGGAAGGCGACAGTCCACACCACTTAGCTACCGACGCTCTAGTAATCAAATCTAGTTAGTTCGGAAAAAAGAAACCACTTTTTGTACGCATAGTTTGCAGCTGAATCACCTGATTGTCCGAAAAGATGACTCCGTGCGTTCGTTGTCCCGTGAAGCCGTCGGTGCCGGCTACAACCTTACGATGGTAGTCGTTAACACACCAATCCGCATTGGGTCGTCGTGGTCTACTGCCCAATGTCACCAGAGCTATGCTGAGCGGAAGGCCTGTGCCCTGCAGTGGATCGTTATAGGCTGTTGTACGCGCAATGAAAGAAGACGTGAAAATCTCAGTAAAATGCGCTCATATTTAAACGTTTGTTTGATCTTCTTTGTCATCTTCTAGAACAAAGAGGTAAAAAGAAGAAAAAGAAGAAGGCCATCTTGAAACTGCTCATCCTCGGCGCTGTTTTAAAAGCGAAGATTGGAACTCTCCTGCAAATCCTGTCCTTCAAACTACAAGTAAGGATATTTCTTTAATGAAATCAGTGCTATGTTGATGGTTTTTTTTAAATAGTCATGTATCATGTATTGTAATGGTTGAGATTTTGGCTTCTACACCAAGTTTTCCGGGTTCGGTTCCCGGGCAGTACAAATACCTATATGTGTGTATAAATATTCTGTCTGTTTTGGTCTGGGTCTTACAGTATCAATAGTATATATATATATTTGTGTTTCCATATAATATATGTATGTATTTAATAAGTATAAGTATGTTTAGTATCCATATTACAGGCGTAAAGCTTAGTTTGGGGCTAGATGGCGCTGTGTGATTGTCAGTGAATATTTATTATTAAATTGTTATTACAAAAATCGAATACACTGATGGTGATGATGATGATCAATTTTGTTATTTCTTCACCAGGTGAAGTTCTTCCTCATCGCACTAATCGGTCTGGGCATTAACTTGGCAAGACTCTGGATTGACATCAAGAATAAACACAGTCAGCAACCTCAGAAGGTATGTCTGGTTGATTTTTATTTATTTATTAAGGTACAGTGAGTTTCGGGCTCAATGGTGTGGAATCGCCTCCTACCGGGAGGCCTGATGATCAAATCCTGCCACGTACCAATGTGTTTACGAATTTTCGAAATATGTACGTTATCCGACGCTCTTACGGTGAAGGAAAACATCGTGAGCAAACCTTCGCACACCTGAAAAGAAATTCAAAGGTGTGCGTGAAGTCATGCAACCCGCACTGGGCCCGCGTGGACGACTAAGGCCTATACACCCAGGGGAGGCTCGGGGCCCTCGGTGGGGACGTTTGATGAGCTGATGATGATATTAATACATATGTGAAGCCTACAACAAAATATTAATCGTAAGAGCGTCGGATAACGTACATATTTCGAAAATTCGAAACACATTGGTACGTGGCGGGATTTGAACCTGCACCCTCCAGATCAGAAGGCAACAGTCCACACCAATGAGCCACCGACGCACCAATCCTTAATAGTGAAAAAGGTGTTACACTGTCTCCCACAAGTATATATAATAGTATCCGTTACAAACAATTGTGACATGTACGACTTGTATGAAACCTACAGTCCATACATAATTAATTCTTACTACACCTGGGAATCGAATCTGGGACGCGCGCATTCTAGGCCAACACGTAACCCACTGGTGCAGTGAAATATTGCGTTAATATTTCTACAACAATTTCTCTTTGTACACAAGATTACTTTGGATTATTCACTTTCTTTATTTATATGAAAATATGCAATGTAAGACTCATTTTATTTTATAAAATAATAGTTTTTTTAACATATTTTTTATGTTACAAAGTGTACAGGACGGTCGGGACGCTTACCCGATGGTATGTGATACACCTTATAATGACAGAGTAGTATTGAAGGAAACCAACAACTGACAGACAGTTATCTACCATCAATGCCGCACTGCGCCCGTCATCCGAGACAACAGATGATACGTCTCTCATACCCGGTAATTTCACTAGCTACAGTGCCCTCATCCCGAAACAAAAAAGTGCATAACACTCGTGTTTCACGGGATGATATCTGGCACTGCGGTGGTACCTACCTAGACGACTCAGTATCGAGTCTACCACCTAGATAATTCGGAGAAAGAAGGACAGAATACTAGTCTGACTATATCAAGTAACGTCACTCAATTTCTAACTAACAAGAACCAGTATCAAGGGCTAATTACATACGATATACAGGTTAGAAAACCGTAGAGTTAACCGGTGTAGTTAACCTAGAGATAACTTAACAGTTACGGAGCATCGTCTTAATTATTCAAAACAAGTCACGCCTCGCGGTGTTTTCCCGCAGTAGTGGCTGGATAAAGTTTTGAAGTCAAGATATCAATGCAGTGTCAGATATCGTCCGGGAGACAGGAGTGTTATGCACTTTTGTGTTTCGGGATGAGGGCACTGGAGCTAGTGAAATTACCGGG
>PQWD01011093.1:0-14167 GCA_019425675.1 Leucinodes orbonalis | reverse complement strand
CGCACTAACGATCACAAATTAAGATCATAATGTGCTTGTACTAGAACACACTATCAAATATTTGTGGTTTCCTAGTTATGTATGTGTACTGTTGACATACCCGTAAATAAACAATAGGTATTGTTCTTACCTTGTGACATCAAGTAAGATTCGTTTTTACACTGCCTGGCTCAACTTTCAGCCAGAAACGTGGCTATACTAGAAGTAAAATTGCTAAGCGGGAGAAATGGTTCTTGTACTCACTGAAACGACTTTATACAGAGCCTCCCTTAGATGTAATGGAGATAAGAACAAGGCTTCCACATTGCGTTTACAAATTAGTATGTTCACTGAAGTTGTTGATAAATTTCAACCAAGATAAAGATTTTGTATTTGTCTTAGATCTACGAATATATTAGAAATCAACAAGCTCATTGTATGCGAAACTAACACCTCTTAGGTATACCGATATTGTAGGTTCAAATAAAAGTAATATATTATAGTTTAACTATTACTGAGACACATCATGTACACATTAGAAGTGAGTTACTAAAATTTGGCCTAAATTTATAATCACACGTGTACCATATCGATTAAATTTACCAACATGACTGTCTAGGTTCTTGTAAAATAATAAAAAGAAATGAATTTTTGGTTTACAAAAGTGTGGTATAACACCGTCCAAGGAACATGCAAATGCATGTCAGCAGTACATTATACCGACGCTCGCACTTGCGCAATACGTTATGCAACAAAAAACCAGGCCTGCTCTCGGACGAACTGAGGAGCCCATCAACTAAATCTACTTTCACTGTATCTTACCGGTCTATTTTTTTGTGATCTTCTTGGTCCGCTCACTAGCGCATCATTTGAAATTTATGTTTAAGGGTTCATAAATTGTAAATATTCTGTATCGTAATGAATGGAAAAATCTCGTTTGAGATGCTTATAGGACTGATGTAAAATAAAATCTCATTATAGTCGCCCAAGACTGTTTGATACACCCAAATAAATATAGGTATGTGCATCAATAGAACTTTCTTTATCAACTTGGCAAAAACCAATAAATAGCAATCAATATTAAAGTGCAGTGGTAACAAAAAGTGTTTCGTAGCTGTCTGATACGACCTAGTATGCGACTATAAATTCTTGGTTATCAACTAATAATTATGAGCTACTCAGTGTTGTTAACTAGGTTGAAAATTGAGTCTAATTTAAAAAGGTCATAACTATTTTAAAAGCGTTTACTGAATAGTAGAATAGTACATAAACCTATAGTCATGACATTGTTAAGCGATCTCTGCAATTGCTATTGCCTGCTGAAGCTGAAAACCTTATCTGCGACGATGTGTTTTAGTTTCAATCTTACACAATCTAAATAAATAAATGATTAATAAATTTATATTTGAATATGAATATTACATATTTAAAAACTGTCTTAAACCATTACTGCAATATCATTATTCCTATATTTTGTATCATCTTTCGCAGGCGCCCAATTCAAATGTCCCGCAAAGGACGGCCAGTACGAGGACGATAGGCAGTGTGATAAGTTCTACGAGTGCGTGGACGGCGTGGCTACCACCAAGCTTTGCCCAGATGGGCTGGTGTTCGACCCTACCATCAGGAAGATCAACAAGTGCGACCAGCCCTTCAATGTCGACTGCGGCGACAGGACTGAGCTGCGTAAGTATTTTATACCCGTTGAGTAAACTATTGAACAAGTTGTGTGCTCAATTCACTCTACCGGTGAAAGCCTTTGAAGTATAAATTAATAATTACAATAAATTATGTCTTTATTAGGACCATTCAATATTATATTTTTATAGACTAATGGAACATATTGTATAAATATGAAGCAAGCTTGTCAAATAGAGCAAAACACCCCCGAAGGTCGACTCCAAGTGAATGTATCCTGTCCACCTTTGACCGGGTCGACACACACGGCTGGCTTACTAGGCCGTACTGCATCAGCTCAATACTTACGTGCCAATGTTTGATCCATGTGGTGTAATGGTTGAGAATTCTACCACTAGCTTAAGAGTTCCGGATTCGATCTCCGTGCAGTACAAACATTTACGTAAAAAATTTCTCTGTTTGTATTAGTCCGGATGATTTCTGTTTATTTCATGACCGATGGCCTAGTTAAGGTGGCAGGTAGCCGGCGTATATTGACTGATCGGCGGGATCAAACTTTGTGGACGTCATGACGTTATTAAAGGATGCCTACGTTCAGTTGTGGATGTAGAACGCTGCAAAATAGTTGTATACATAAATGGGTATCTTTGTGTACCAATATCACAAGTTCCTTGCTCAAATCCGAGCTGGACGGAGTGTGTGTATGATATATATAATATCCACTGACATTCACACAACGCCATCTAGACTCAAGTTATGCGAGAAGCTTGTATTACGGGTACTAAACAACTGATAAACATACTTATATATATATTTTTGTAAATACATACATGTTATACATAGAAAACACCCAGACCAATACAAACAGACACGTTCATGCACACAAATGTTTGTACTACCCGGGGATCGAACCCTGAACCCTTGATGTAGTAGCCGAAGTCTCAACCATTAAACCAAATGGGTCGTCAAAATATATAATGCGTGTGTTTGTCATGAGTTACGTTCACTTCACTCTGTGTCATGTGTCACGTAACGTGGTATACCCGTATTTAGGTTACATTGGTTACGCTATCCGTGTGGTGATTGCTTTGTTGACGTATGATCATGTTTGAAATAATTCCTAAGTATTTGATGAGCTTTAAGTGAAATGGCTTAAAATGCATGCGATTCCCAGTAGAGTTAAAATATTTGGTAGTTACATTGTAACCTTTATGTTTGTTCATACTTTAATGTAGCAAAAACTTCATTGACTACTGTTAACTGAATAATTATTAACTACTAAATTCATGCATACTTGCATGAATGAAGAATCCGATGATATTTAAATTACAGGGTGAATAATATTTTCATCAAACTTTTTATAATTCTAAATTATTATTTTTTTCTTATTCATAATTACAATTATATATCTTTGATTTATTAGTACCTCATAAATAAATCTTGAACAAATAAATAAAATTTAGTAAATACGTGATGTTGATTAAATTTTAGTTATTGCTTATAAAGTCATTGAAACCAAATTAATTAGTTTGAATACGTACTCGTAAATGAATACATACAGAGTCACGGAGGAATGCATTGTTCTTTAGATGGTCGTGACTTGCCTCTTTAATAGGATTCTATATTACACCGCAGATATTACTTCACCTTTGGAATACTATGATAAAGAAGACTGTCAGAAATAACAATTGCTAAACAAATTGTCAATTTGATGTGTCAAAATCATGATGCAGCTACAGATCTAATAAAAATGCTGTTTTTATTAGATCTGTAATCTGTTAAATTTCAAACTTATATATCGTCACGTTTAAGTGAATATTGAATCATAGTGAACTAACAAAACTTTTGCATTGTTAAAGCAACTATAAGTCGAGTCTAGAATAAACAGACAGCGAATTTCTCATTTCAAGGCAATGTAATGCGGTTTTCTATATTTAGCGAAACACATTAAGTATTGTTGAATAGCGAGAGAGCGAAACGGTTTCCTGTTTAGTCCTCTGCGACCAATCGTTATTTCCTAGATTATACGACCAACGGACATTTCAAGGCTGACGGTGTGATTAAAATTCTTTTTGTTTTCTGTATTATAATCTTAAACAGAGGAATTACAACTTAATATGTTCGCAGACTGCCTCTCGTAACAAGACATTGGTAATTAAAGTTTATCTTAATGAATGTAATTTAAATATACGAAAAAGGAAAAGTCTCAGTGTGCTGTTTACCTTGAACTTTGCTGGCATTCAAATTATTCAAGAATCTTCGCAAAACCAGTCTTTGCAAACCTGGTCGATACCGCAAAATTTATTCAAAGATACCTGTGTAGAATTACTAAAAATATACGTGTAGTTAAGGGTAAAACACATTGGATATATAAAAATGTAGACATTTATTAAACAATTGTTGATTACCAATTATTAATATTAAAATTTTGTCCATAGAACCCCCCAAGCCTAACCACCAGTGCCCCCGTCGCAACGGATTCTTCGCCCACCCCGATTCTGCTGTTTGCAACATTTTCTACAACTGCATCGAGGGTGAAGCGATCGAGGTGAAATGCACCGCTGGACTGCACTTCGATGAGTACTCCGGCACTTGCGTGTGGCCCGATGCGGCTGGCAGGCAAGGATGCAACGTTCAGGAAAGTAAGTACACATATATATTAAGATATTTTTTCTGGTCAAATACTGCTATTGCCTCAAGCACAGACGGCTCTCAATTGGCAAACACAGACGGCTCTCAGCCTAAAAAATTACATAACCAGTTTCAGGGCAATCCAGAGTGGTGCCTTGGATTTGGGAGTTGCAGAAAATATTAGTTCTCCGACTCGAGTAAATGTTTGTGAAGGAAATTATTTCGGAACTTTTTATGGCATGGGAAAAAATCTGTTATCTGATTAATTAACCAATATACATTACTTGTAATAAAGTATGTCACAAATATTACTAAAAAATCTAGTAAGTACTTAGTAAAAACAAAAAAATAAAATTGCAGTTTCAATGTAGTTTTGCGGGAAATTATTGTATGATCAAGATAACCTTCATTATAGAGTTATACGGTTCAGTTCAAGTGGTGAGTGGAGTTAACAATGACCCAGAGGGTTTTAACCAACCTATACTGATACTCCTTAAAAGTGTACGTACCTCAGTTCTTGTCATGAAGTAAATCGAGCAAATATCATCTCCATATGAATGTAGAAAAACAAAAGCAGTTCTACAGACCAAATATGAATTTGGTTTATATTTGAGCTCGTAACGTACCAAGCTGGTCTAGGATATCGTTCGAAGTTAAGCAGGAAACAAGAAATATGTCATCCTCTTCAGCCTATAACAGCCCGCTACAGGGCACAGGCCTTCCCACACAGTATAACTATGAGGAGATTAACCCGGTGGTTACGGTTAACCCACCACGCGGGCCCAATGAGTATTGGTGGGTGTTAAGAAAAATGTGGCGTAATAAAGTTAACTATTATAATATTCAATATAATGTACGGCTAACAGTTTACGTATTAATACAAGGTATTTGTTATTAAAATCAACAACATGAAGGTAAAGTGTCATCTAACAAGGGCAAGGCAAGGCATTCTTATACATTTCTCCCCACTCCAAACATGATTCGCATACAGCGGTCACGCAGAGGTTATGAGTTGCCAATGCTTTATGTAAATCGTATTTAATTCTCAGTAACCATGTATACAAGTAACTATCGTATTAAGTCATAGACAAATCAATAGTTTCTCTACAATGCATTAACCCTTACTCCCAACATACTTATTTTAATCACTTATAAATAACAGATTATTTCAAAAGGACTTTATAAAAAAAAATTGAGAAAAATAGTTAAATATATGCATATTTCTTGCCATTAACGATATTTAAATATCAATTAGCAATCAAATAATCCTACTCATGTAAGTAAAACGTAATCCACATCGGGCTCTCGTGATGGATTCAGGCCCAATATCGTTTAAGGAAGGACCTAATCCTGCCGTATGATGTTAGAGAGGCTGATGATGCTATAACGTAAATATCTATAACAAATAGTATATTTCTAACAAATAACTCACCTTCCAGAGAAGACCAAGGACGGCTTCGAGTGCCCCAAGGAGCAGCAAGTGGACGCCCAGGGCCAGATTGTGGCTCACCCCAAGTTCGCTCACCCGTCTGACTGCCAACGGTTCTACGTGTGCCTGAACGGCGTGGAGCCCCGTGACCTCGGCTGCCAAGTAGGAGAGAGGTCTACAACGAGGAGTCTCAGAAATGTGATGCGCCTGAAAACGTGCGCGGATGGTCAGTATATGTTATTTATCTCTAGTAATATTTGGTCATTACATTAGTTTTTTTTATAAAAGTAAAGCATAAAACGTGGTTAAACGTATCCATAATGTAACAAATTTAAACTGTGAAGTGTCCGCATCAGACAATCTATTTAACTCCGAACAATCCTTAATGTTAGGTTTTGAGCAAACTGAGATATATCTGATATATATCTTTTGTGATATATCACACAAATTGACTTTCACTTTCACTTCTTTAACATTATCATTACTTGTTTTAATATACTCTAAACAATACTCAGCCTACAGAAAAATGTACAAAAAAGGCTAAAGAACCGTAAAAAATAATTATATTGTTTTTGTGTTGCAGCGAGGACTGGTACAAGGACTCCGAGGAGGCGGCGCCCGTTCCCAAAGCGAGGTCCTAGGCCTCTAGTGATACTGCTACTATAGTGTACTTATAAGACTTAATAAGTTAATACATTTAAGTTAAACAACTACAAGTTTTTTATTTTACCTTAAATGAGAATGTTACTAAAGACCCAACTTAAAGGCTTTCAAGCTAACCAATCCCGGGTAGTCAATATCGCCACTCGTCATCGTCTTCCTGGTCGAGTCCTCCGAATTATCGTTCACTCCGTTCTCATTTAACATTCTAGAATCTTTCCCACTTTCCTCCTTTGGTTATCGGACCTTGCCGATATTATATACTAGCTAATCCTTAAGGCAATTTGAGTTTCTGTAAATAAATGTTTATATATCAAAAATATGTTTTAAGATCAAATTCATAAATTGGGAGTTCGATAGCGTATTTAGTAGTATAGGTACCTGGCTGAAATGCCAAGCAACATGGTTCTTTCCAGACCCCATTACATATGTAGGGTACTTTTCTTACAAAAAATATTTAACTACTATGAAGGCGACCTTGATAAGTTTTTAAATAAAAACCAGAGGTTGTGGAGAATCTTATGAATGATTAAAGCCTTTTAATGGGTAATTAGTAGTAGATTATTATAAACAATGTATTTCTTCTAGTCATGTGTCCGCTATAGCGAAACGTAACCAATATCCGTTACCATGCCTGTAACTTAGCTATTAGCGTTATCACATCTCGCACCGGTTGTCAGCTACCAAATATTGTATATCACGCGCTAACGCGATGGCAGCTAAGTTACGCTCGCTAGTTTGGTTAGTCAGCGATTCACAGTTGTCAACCACCACCGTAGCGATAGCCAAAATAATTATGCCTTCCCTCTCTGTCTAAGCGATGTAAGTGTAAGAACGAGATGAAGCGAATATTGCGCGCTACGGTAACGCTGTGAGATTCGCTACGTAGCATCGTAGATTTAAACCTTATTGAGTGACACTAAGGTTGTATTCAGTTGGCACTACATAATAAAAAATTTAAAATGATCTTTCCCTTTCCGAAATTTACAAGGGCCAGTTTGTTTGGTTGAATTATTAGGTATTTTGTTAGGTACTAACTTACTACTTATTTGATTAATTCAAGTAACTAAAAATTGAAATAGATTGTATTCTAACACACTTATTCATACAAATGGATATCACTATGTCACATAGGAACATTTAGAAGGTTCTATCAATATGATAAGTACCCAGTAATTGGATTACGCGTGCAACGCAGATTAGACTAGTACTAAAACAAAATACCTAATAATTCAAAAACCGAAACAAATCTGACCCTTGTAAATTTCGGAAAGAGAAAGATCATTTTAAAATTATTAGTATGTATGCCAAAACTGAATACAACCTTAGTATCACAAACATAAGGTTTAAATCTACAATGCTACCTTTGCGAATCTCTGCGTAACCGTTGCGCGCAATATTCGCTCCATCTCGTTCTTACACTTACAACTCGCTTAGACAGAGAGGAAGGCATAATTATTTTGCTATCGCTACGTCGGAAGTTGCAGTTTGACAACTGTGAATCTGTGTGAATGTGAACTGTGAGCGTCGGTGGCTCAATGGTGTGGACTGTCGCCTTCCTACCGGTAGGACTGAGGTTCAAATCCCGACACGTACCAATGTGTTTCGAATTTTCGAAAATATATGTACGTTATCCAACGTTCTTACGGTGAAGGAAAACATCGTGAGGAAACCTTCATGCACGCCTACAAAGAGATTCGAAGGTCGTGTGCGAAGTCGTCCAATCCCACTGGGCCCGCGTGGACGACTAAGCCTAATCACCCTATACGGGTAGGCTCTGCCCCTCGGTGGGGACGTATTCCCACTTCAAAGGCCGGCAACGCATTTCTTTGCACTCTGATATTGCAAGTGTACATGGGCGACGAAGTCATTTACCATCAGATGAGCCGCCTGCTCGTTTGCCTGCTATAATTAACATAAAAAAATAACATTCGCCTATAATTTTGGAACTCGCAATACTTTCATGATATAAACAACTATTAACGCCATCTATTCAGATTTTTGTGCAATTTTTACAAACATTTGACAACATTTATAATTTACAATAACTTCTAATGTACTAATTGCACAAATATCTCATAGATGGCGCTGACAGCTATTTAAATATGATAAAGTTTCGAATGATAAACTATTAATATGTAAAATAACAAACAAAAGAACTTTGCATATTTTATGAATAGACATGTTGATTTATTAAACAATTATACAACAATCCTTTTCTATTTTATTACTGATTTGATTGTTTATTGTTACATGGTTAGCAGATTTGTTTTGGTTTTGAATTATTAGGTATTTTGTTTAGTACTAGCCAATCTGCGTTGCACGCGTAAACCAATTATAGGTACTTATCATATGATAGTGACTTCAAATGTTCCTATGTGACATTAATGATATCCCATTGTATAAATAGGTTGTATAGAATTCCAAACTTATTTCTATTTTAAGTTACTCGAAATATAAAATGAGTAGTAAGACAACGTTAATGCAGCAACTAACTACGTAGTAGCCAATAATCCGCGGTACAATGAAGACGGTGCTCAGATACCGATATTGGGCAACGGTTACCAATATCGGTATTGAAATCAAATCACGGTTACGTAGCGGTTGCCAGAAATAGCTGATAACGCCCATGTTAATTTCTTCCCACTCTTGGGTGTCGGCCGTAATTAATCGGTAAACAAATTTATATCG
Source organism: Leucinodes orbonalis (assembly GCA_019425675.1). Taxonomy (NCBI): domain Eukaryota; kingdom Metazoa; phylum Arthropoda; class Insecta; order Lepidoptera; family Crambidae; genus Leucinodes; species Leucinodes orbonalis. The sequence continues at coordinate 5,139 of PQWD01011093.1, read as the reverse complement.
CGTCGACGTAAGATAATCGGTTTCCAGACAGACAGACGCAGGATATACTTCCACTCCCCTGCGGTGCGTACTAGAAAAACGCATTAAAATCTACCACATGGGTATAAAATTATTCACGGCGTTTAGTGATCTAGCGATAAAAAGAAGACATGGAGAACGTGAAATATAGTTGTGTTGATCTGCGAACATTGTACGAAGTACACTCACATATCATAGGGGCACAATTCGAAAAACATGATTGTTGGGAAAACGCGTTTGAAGATTCTTGAGCGCTTCTGTTCTCACAAAATCAGTCATAAATAAATTAAAACATTAATTGCAAAATAATAGAATATTATTAGAGTACGTCAGTTAGTTATGAATTACTTATCGCATATTAAGTTTATCCCAGCATTATTAAAATGACACAATTTACTCGGAAATATGGAAAAGGCATAAACTAAGTTTTCACGGCTTCATTGCATTTATAAGTAAAACGTATTTTTTGAGATGTGCCCCTATAGTATGAAAGGTGTGATATTTTTTTTCTAAATTTAGAAAGTACAGGATGGTCATAACATTCGCCTGGTGGTAAGTGCCAAGTCTGGCCATGACAGCTCTGCGGCATTAATGGAGACCAACATCTGATAGACAGTTATTTTTCTCCACCAATGCCAATCTGCGCACGACACCCGAAACACAGAAGTGTAAAACATTTCAATTTCACGGGACAATATCTGGCACTGCGGTGGTAGGACGACTCAGACCTAACAGAAATTTTCCAATAAGACTTAATATTCACCAGACAACAAATATCTTCCTAGTTTCATAGTACAGTCCTTAGTAAGGACATTAAACAAGCTTAACACCAAGTTTCGATAAATTGCAAACTACTTATAAAGATAAAAGATTTTTTATATTATTATTTATTTAGACGTTGTTTGGAACGTCTAATCAAGCGTGTTAGTTAACACCGGGAATTAATGTGTGAACATAATTTTCAAATATTCTTAATATTGTTTTGGAACTAGAAATTTTTAACAATAAACAATAGAACACGCAAATCAAGTAATTAGATATTAAAATCAATAAACAAATAAACTCGTCCATTTTAGGAGCCACAATTTGTATTCCCTTATACGCAAATGAACAAATAAACTCAGGTGAATAAACGATTTATGGGCGGCTCAAGCGAGAGAGTACCTTTTTTATTATTTTCAAAAGGATGCATTTCGTTTTCACCCGGGATTTGCTTAAATTTGTGGTCGACGTGAGGTCAATATGTCTACTTAATGCAATTGTTATGTACTGAAGTCCCATATTTTCTGAATAAATCCCTAATTTCACACAAAGCTGATAACTACTGATATTTAGACTTGCTCGAATAATTTACTTGGATTCTTAAGCTAAATTACCGATGAATACATTTTCAATAACAAAGTTGTTTTATTTATATATTGCTTTTCTTAAACAAGTTATTCGGCCCAGTACGCCGCCGAGTACCGAATATAGCCCACGTACTCATCTCTTGTATTTATATTTGGCCGTGGGATTGGAGCAGACGAGTTCTGAAGTAGAGGCTGTGCTCTAGCCTCTAGCCCGATGGACTGACAACTTGCAAAAGATCACATGCAGGGTGATCGTAAAAAACATAGAGACGGTTCATCTGATGGCCGTGTTTGGTGGTAAATGACAGCGTATATTTTTATTTGCCATGCCTATATTTTTATCTAATGGCCTACTGCCTAAAGTTGAAGACTGAGGAAAGAAGTATTTTGTCATCATGACAGATGTCAGATCTCTTGAAATTAAATGAAGTGATCCTGAAAATTAAAAGTGAACCAAAAGGGTCTTAAAGCTTTATATTACATACTAGACCCGATGTTCAGTTAATCTTATAATCAAACATTCCACTTAAGTCCATAGACACGCGTGAAAGTTAGGTAGTTTCTAAGTTTAGAACGTCTGATTAATATCCTTTTAATAACTAGATGTTAGACTGACTAGATGATAAATTATCATTGTTATAAAAAGAGAAACACAAAATTGGATTGTGTATAGTATAATAGTGTGCTCGTTTCTTTTTATGTTATTAAGTGAACGGAATGGTCAGTGCGTTCACCTGGTGGTAAGTGATACGCCTGACCATGTGAGATTCAGCGTTGAAGAATATTAATAACATCATCATCAGCTCATTAAACGTCCCCACCGAGGGGCACAAGCCTACCCGTATAGGGTGATTAGGCCTTAGTCGTCCACGCGGGCCAAGTGCGGATTGGACGACTTCACACACAACCTTCGAATCTCTTCGCAGGCGTGCATGAAGGTTTCCTCACGATGTTTTCCTTCACCGTAAGAGCGTCGGATAACGTACATATATTTTCGAAAATTCGGAAACACATTGGTACAGTGTCGGGATTTGAAACAGCCCTCCCGGTAGGAAGGCGACAGTCCACATCATTGAGCCACCGACGCTCTTAATAACATTAGATAGTTTTCTTTACCTAAGGGAAGCTTTTTTAATTATTTTATTTAGTTATTATATTATTTTATTTAGTTATAATATTTTATTTTTAAGGTTTTTAGTTTGATGTTAGTGATATAGTGTTATTAAATTGTAAGTTTATATAAATGCAGTATATGTTACATAGTCATTATTTTCAGGCAATATTACTCTGCGCCTTCACTCAAGACGACATATGTTTGTTATATCCGGAAATCTAGTAAGTAATAAAACAATAATAATATGTAAGTATGTACTCATATAATAAGTAGAAAAAGGAAAGGTAATTCAAACAAAACTAAAATTTAGAATATTGGGATGAAATTTGTAGCTCGATTGGTTTTTAAATAAGGAAGTGGCTATCCATTTAAGATAGGTTCTAACGATGGTCAAGTTTAACATCACATGCACCATGGCATCAGTGTTTTTTCGCCAAACCACTTACTAAATTACGGGCTGACGGGAAACACGATACAAGCAATGCATTAATTTTGATACCGTGACTTACGAAAGACTTAAGTCATGAATAATCTTTTTGGAATCTGCAAGCGTTCACCAAAAATCGCTTCTTCTTATATTTATTAACAACAGGATTATTCATGTTTCAATATTAATGGACAAAATGAATTCTATGTACTGGACGTTACGACGATAGCAGGATTCCATGTGAGTTATTATCAAAGAGGACGCCTAGAAGTTATATTTAAAAATATATTATTGACGACATTTGGCCCAAATTAGCAAGAGAGCTAAACTTACAATAAATACATTAAGACGAACGAAGTATTTCATGCGCAAATCCGCAGGAAGCTGCAGACGTCCATGTATAACTGCTGGTGGCTTGTGCGCTCGACACTTAACAGAACGTGTACAGCAATGATATCTGATATACATGGACAACAGCAAACCGTCACAGGGTCCACCATAGCAGCAACCTCTATCAGTCCGAACAAATTTTGCTTTATGAATTTTCATCAAATAAATATTGGATAATAATCTTAAATTTGTGGTTATCTTTTTTTACACTAATTTGTTTTAAATACTTATATTGGTAAATATACTTATATATTTTAGGCCAGCATGACAGTCATTTGAACGGTTCATATTTCTACGTGGTTTAAAAATGAAATATAAAAATATAAGCAATTAAATAGAAACCATTTTTCGGTAAAGCAAGCCTCTTACACTTATTTATTTATAGCAGTGTATTCAAAACGATATGTTAGAAATAGCAGCAACTTCATTTCATAGACAACTAAATAATCTCGCACTAATACGAAGGTCAAAATAAATGTCAATCCGACGAAGCTCCGGGAATGACGCGTCTTTTTGAAAGTTTATTGTCTTTGAACAGTTACATGTTAAGTGAACACAAAGCTTTACGCTCTGTGACTAATTTTCGGGTGTTGTAATTGAATTTTTCTATCTTAAACACGAGTATAGTTGTCTTTAGCATTTGGTATATGTGAGTGTAGTAATTACTATATAATATGTAACAAATGTAATTGGTAAAATAATAAATTGTTGCCACCTACATCGCTATTAAGATAAAAATAGGATGAATTATTAAAGTTATGAAGATATAAAATAATTTAAGCAATGAGGTAAGTATCTTGTACAAAGCAATTGGCTTTAGTATTAACCTCGCATTGACCTATCACAGTCAACTGATTGACATAAGTATCCGACCAGACAACTCTGTTCTTTACTTTCTCAGAAGGAAAATTTAATATAGATATACAATTTACAATAATTATCTTGTACGTGATGCAATACGTATAAGAAACCTCAGAACTAAATTATTTAAATAAATTTTCGTTCAATCAACATTTTAATAGTCTCAAATTTGAAAGTACATATACAGTTTTAATGAAAGGTCGTCGACCTAAAAGGAGTCTAATCAAAAGACTAATTTTAACTAAGTTGGCCTCCACAACATTCACCTTGCGAATGGAAGACCTCTGTTTACGGTCAATTGTCTTTTTTTATTTTGAGAAAGGCACCGGGTCGTGATGAGATTTTAACGATAATGTCACGACTCGGTTTTCCATTGTCCGCTAATAGAACGAAGTGGTGTGACATGATTTTTAATTAGTTACCGATCTGAAACCGTATAATAGGCCCATTGTTCTGTGGCATTGCTGTGTATGAGTTTTTTAACGGTTATGTGCATTCGCCGAGCTTCATGTTAAAGTAGAATTATTAATAATTTATTCTGGACAGTGGTGGTAAATAATATGAATGTGTTATTACTCTATGTAGGGAAGAATTATTGGCTTACCAGAATATCATCATCATAGCTCATTTTACATCCCCACCGAAGGGCACAAGCCTACCCGTAAAGGGTGTATCGGCTTTATTATCCACGCGGGCCAGTTAATGAATTTCTTCGCAAGGGTGCGCAGGTATCCACGATGTTTTCTTCTCCGTAAGAGCGTCGAATAAACGTACATAAAATTCCGTAAATTCGAAAAGACATTGGTACTCGTACGTAGTGGGATTCTAGCCTGCACCCATCAGATTGGAAGACAACAGTCGACATCAATGAGCACTGACGCTCTCGTGGAGCTCTCGTAGTGTCTCTCTCCCTCTACGGGCGAGTCCGACTGTAATCTGTGTCTAATGTATGTACAATAACATGGCACAGATGAACAGAA
>PQWD01011092.1:0-20646 GCA_019425675.1 Leucinodes orbonalis | reverse complement strand
TTTCTTTTTGTTTCTTTCTTCTATAACTTAAAAAATGTACATGTTACCTACGTAAAACCTACTCATCATCAGCTCATTAAAGGACCTACTATTTACTATGAAAATATCCATGTAATAAAATGTTTATATTTAATCCACTCCTATTCTGGACTTGACCTTATTATTAAATTAATACATTCAAGTTTTATTTCATTATTATTACTATTTTTACTGAAATAAATGCATTTATGCTCATGTTACTTATTAGCCTTATAAGCTTCTTAAATATATATATAAATATCATGCGATTTTTAAACTACGAAACGTCATCCGAATGACTCTTATCACTCGTAATCTTAAAATTTATTTGGCTTTTGCACTTACGTTCTTATTTACAAATGTTTTTTTACTACGACTAACCACAGATAAACTATGTCCTAACATGGCGGACAGCGTATTCACCTGAATTTATGTCAAATTACATTTTACAGTTTTGTAGGTCACATAAAAAAAAAATTTTTACTACTAACAGTTTAAGTTCTATAAGTGTCAAGTCTATCATTATACCAACCCAAGGTAGAATCACATTCACCCTCCTCCTTTTGGGGATACTCCGGAGTACCACCCTCTTGTTCTCCTGTAAAAATAAGACATCATCGTCATGATGATTGATTAATTAAAATTTGATTGATACAAGTATAATTACCGGGTATAAGTGACTAAAGTGACCTAACATCGAAAAAGACACCTAGCGCCTGTCGTCTTGAGTGATAGGCGCAGGGTTGTGCTAACGTAAAGTAATGACGGCTTACTGTACACTAATAAATTTCCTTCAACACGTCATCTGTCATGGTCAAGTGTATCACTTGGTGGTGAGCGATCTGATAATACAGTTCACTTAATGAATAAAAACACATTGGACTCAAAACTTTGGTAGGCAAATGAGCAAAAGACCTGATGCTAGGTGGTAGACTCAATATCGACTCCCGATAACGTACCGTAAAATGCGAGTGTTATGCATTCTTGTGTCTCGGGATGAGGGCACTGTAGCTGGTGAAATTACCGGGTATAAGGGACATAACATCTGTTGACTCGGGTGACGGGCGCAGTGCGGCATTGATGGAGGATAATAACTGTCTATCAGTTGTCGGTCTCCTTCAATACCGCTGTCATGGAAAGGCGTATCACTTACCATCAGGTGAGCGTCCAGACCGATCGTTTTTATAACATAAAGAGAAAAATACGGTTCGTTACTTTTTAGTAATGACCGATAAGATTAAAAATTCCCGACACCTTGCAGGTTTTAAGTGTTAGAGAGCCATGATTATTATATTTATATAGTGTGTTCTCCTTTACCACTAACACGTGAAGTAGGTATGGCTCCTATTATGACTTATAATGATTCTTTAGACAAACTGTAAACTAGCTACATGCACAATCTCACTCGAAAGTGTCCGCGGCAAAATTCTGCCCATCACGTCGGTTGGGTAGAATTTTCATTCATATCATGTCGTTCGCTACATGTCATATTAGTGTGCTCGTGCTTTTGATATTAGTGTGCTCGTGCTTTTAATATTTTTTTAATTATAAGTTCGCGTTTGAGCCGCCTTGCCCGATGTTAAGCACAGGTGATGCGGCTAGGATATAGCACGTTTCTAGGGTTCCGTATCCAAATGGCAAAAAACGGAACCCCTATAGATTCGTCAAGTTTGTCTGTCTGTCCGTCCATCCGAATATCACAACCCCTATAAGCACTACACTATTCAAACTTTGTAATTACATAAATATAACTAAAACTTAAAAAACTGTTTTTCATCGTACCCCCCGAGCGGGGTAGCAATGTGTAGATCTTGAAAAAATTGTTTCAAATATAATTAAAAAAAAAATATGATGTATATGACCATACAATCTAACAACGAAATTTAGTTTGATCAATTTCTGGTGTGTATTTTTTTTTACTTCATAAACGGTGAACCACTATTTTTTCATATTAAAGCTGTAGTAGGCGCCAAAGTTAATAAAAATTATTCTATTTTATGTTACTTGCTGCTGCGGAACATCAACATTTTAACAAATAACTTCATGTCATTGTTATATACAATAAGTCAACGTATGTGTCAAGCGGGTCGGACATTTTTTAGTTGGTATCTCTTCGTGAGTGTGCATCAAGTTAGATTATTGTAACCCGATACATAACGTATGTGTTTTACTCACTTCTTAGCTTCTCATTGCGGTTATTCCGAATCTCTTCCTGATTCTCGCGTTCAGTGCGCTCTTGTTCGACGCGCTGGGGAAAAAACAAATGGGTACATTAAACCAAAATTTTAATTGAACTTAGATAAATAGATAACTAGGTAATTGTTTAATTAACTAAATATTCTTAGAAAAATAAATTAAATACTAAAAATAGATAAATATCGAACGACATTCACACAGCGCCATCTAGCCCCAAGTTAAGCGTGAAGCCTGTATTATGGGAACTAAACAACGGATAAACATACTTATATACATTTTTTTTTGTAAATACATACATATTACACATAGAAAACACCCAGACCATTACAAACAGACATATTCATGCACACAACTGTTAGTACTGCCCGGGGATCGAACCCGAAACCCTTGGTGTTGCAGTCGACGTTTCAACCGCAACACCAAATGGGTCGTCAAAATATATATATATAATAACTTACCTCAATCTCTGACAGCTTGACGATACGCTTTTGCGCTTGTCTCCAATGCGGGGGCGTTACCGAACGCGATCGTGAACGGGACCGCGACGGCGTGCGGTATCGCTGGCAAATTAATAACACATCATCATCATCATCAGCTTGTATCATCCCACTGCTGGGACAAAGGTCATCACTTGTCTACAGTGGCGTGCACTCCATACATGCATAAGCAGTGCATACCCTGTGCGCCCAGACAATCCGGAAAATCCGCAACATATCAAATGATTCCCATTTATTCGCCCCAAAGATTTGAAACTATAGGCGATCTGTTGTCATCAAGAAGCACTCAATTTGACAAAAATGTAAATGGTTTGTTGATTTTGCGATTAGTGTCACTGACTTTGCATACTCTACTCATAATCTCTGTGCACGCCACTGCTTGTCTATACAGCATGACCATTAAACTTTGAGCCGTAACTTAGGTTACGGCCCAAACTTTACTAGTCGCAAACTAAGCATTAGCCTGTAATATGGGTAATAAATAACGGATAAATATACTTAAATCTGAGATAAACTATTTGGAAAATCTCACTCAAACAGTGTCCGCGGCAAAGTTCTGCCCATCGCGTCTGTTGGGCAGAATTTTCATCCAATTTCACATGTCATAAGGACATAGTAGTGCTCGTGCTTTTATAAATATATATAAATATCCATTCACTCAACACACATTCATCATCATCATCATGGTGATGGAAATATTCATCATCGTCATCATGATGATGATGATCCATTCACACAGCGCCATCTAGCCCCAAACTAAGCATTATACTGTAATATAGATACCGAACAACTGATAAACATACTTGTATACTTTCTTTTTTTGTAAATTCATATTACACATAAAACACCCAGACCAATATAGACATGTTCATGCGCACAAATTTTTGTCCTGCCCGGGGATCAAACCCGGAAGCCTTAGTGTATTAGCCGACGTTTACACCACATGGGTCGTCAACCTTAGCCTATCTGTGACGGGCCAAAGTCAAAATTTTAATAAATAATTTTATGTTACAAACTTAACAATAAATAAACGTATGTGTAGTCATCATCATCAGCTCATAAAGACGTCCCCACCGAGGGTCGCGAGCCTACCCGTATAGGGTGATTAGGCCTTAGTCGTCCACGCGGGCCCAGTGCGGATTGGACGACTTCACGCACAACCTTTGAATCTCTTCGTAGGCGTGCATTAAGGTTTCCTCACGACGTTTTCCTTCACCATAAGAGTAGTGCGACTAGGACATTTTTTGGTTGATGTTTCTTCGTGCTTGTACATCCAGATAGTTCATTGTTTATCTTAGGTAAAAGAGAAAGGAAAGAAAAACCAAATAAATACTCACGAACACCCTCTTCCCTTGATAATCCTCCCACTGCGAGTGTAGGCGTGACGATCTCTCTCACGGTATCTCGTCCTAACACACAGTTACAAATATTAGATATGCATACAGCGCCATCTAGCCCCACATGTACAAAAAAAATTATCAACATACATATTAAAACATATGGGGTTATTTACATATAAATAAATAAATAAATATAAATATATATACTGCCCGGGGATCGAACCCGGAACCCTTGGTGTTGCAGCCGACCTCTCAACCGCAACACCAAATGGGTCGTCATATAACACGTATAGGGTTCCATACTTATCTATACATCTATATATTGAATAATATTGATTATATATATAATCAATATTATTATATATATATATATATACATATATATATATACGGTATATACGACAATATATCAATTTTTAAACTTTTGTCTGTCTGTCTTTCTGTTCTGGGTAATCTCTGAAATGGCTGCCACAATGGGTGCTAAAAATTGCCTCTAACCTAACGCCATCTTATAGACTTTAGAGGTTTCCAAGAATCCTCATCATTAACCTTTCAACCGCCAGAATTTCAGGCACAATAGAAAATCTATTGTTTTTGTTGAATATATTCAATTAACTATTCGAATAAATCTAAATTACAAATGTCATGACATCACTATTATTATTGTTTTACATTATTCTGTTTATGATTTTAATTTAGATTGAATGTAATTTTTCAATTTGTGTAATTTATTAATGTATAACCTTTGGAATAATATTGATTGAAAATAAATTATTATTATTATATATCCGTCAGCGGCGGTTGAAGGGTTAAACGAATAATACATTATTAAGAAAAACCACTTACATTAAGAATTCACTGAAACTAATGAATAGAACAGTTATTACAAAATCACACAAATAATTTACTAGGTGTTAGACTCGATACTGAGTCGTCTAGGTAGGTATCACCGCAGTGCCAGATATCGTCCCGGGACATAAGAGTGTTATGCCCTTTTGTGTTTCCGGATGAAGACAAACTAGCTAGTGAAATTACCGGCTATAAGAGACCTAACATCTGTTATTGCGGGTGATTAAAGGATAGAGCACATCCAATATTTTCATTGTTTTCAGAGTCGTTTGTAGCTAGTAAAATTGCCGGGTATAAAAGACCTACCAACTGTCGTCTCTGGTGACGGGTGCAGAGCAGTGTTGACGGAAAAATAATAACTATCTACTGTTATTAATTTCCTTCAACACTGCTTCTGTCATGGTCAGGCGTATCACTTACCACCAGGTGAAAGCACTGACCGTCCCGTTCTCTTATGGCATAAAAAGTCAAATACCTTTCTCTGTCCCTGCGGAAGTCGGTTTTGTCCCTTTCATTATCGCGGCCGCCCCTCATAAGGAACCGGTTTGTCGGCACCTCCGGTATCTCTTTGGGGTCTATTTTGGAGGTCATCACCAGGGGGTGGGAGGGAGCCTCCGGTTCGTCTTCACCTTCAGAGCGGTCCGATTGGTGTCTGATAAAGAAGAACACGGTTTTGTTGGATCATCATCAGCCTATAACGGCCCAATACAGTACACAGGCCTTCCCATAGAGTAGCGGATTGGTGGGTGTTAATAACTACCATCCTAAAATTGTAGACAGAATAATCTTGCTTCTACTAACTGGAATTACAGTCTGACATAAAAAACGTCACTAAAACTCTTGAACCTATCGCTGTCCACTGTTGGACATAGGTCTCCCCTAGTTTGCGCCCGATATCCTCGACTCTGCTTTCCTCATCCAGCCTCCGTCAGCAACCTCTCGCAAGTCGTCGGTCCATCGGTCCGGGCGTCCTACGCTACCCTTGCCGAGACGCGGTCTCCACTCCAGAACTCGTCTGCTCCAACGGCTCGAGGTTGGCCGGAGGCCAGCCCACTGCCACTTCAACTTGCTGATCCAGCAGACTACGTCGATAATTAAGCTCTCTTTAAGGATAAGATCCTTGATTTATTAAGACTTCACGCACAACCTTTGAATCACCCTATACGGGTAGGCTCGTGCCCTCGGTGGGGACGTTTTAATGAGCTGATGATGCACAACCTTTGAATATCTTCGCAGGTTTTCTCACGATGTTTCCTTCATCGTTAGAGCGTCGGATAACGTACATATATTAGAAGATTCGAAAACAAATTGGTTCGTGGCGGGATTTGAAACTCCGATCGGAAAGCAACAGTCCACACCATTGAGCCGCCGACGCTCTTAATATATGATCTCTGAAAATATATTATAAGATCACCAAAACAATAAAATAAAATAAACGAACCTCTTTTTCTTCTTTCCTTCTTATCTTCTTCTTCTTTTTGTCCTCTTGAGGACTTCTCCGACTCTGCGTCACTTTCATCCTTCGCTTTGTCTTGCTTACGCTTTTTTCCTGAACGCGAAATTTCAAATATTATTTTTAATAAGTCGGTAACGCTATATAGTTGTAACACTTATAATATGGCGCCTCAGGTATAATCGGTCATTACCAAAGGTTCGATTCAAACTAAACAAGACCAATGGCGCATAGTATTAAGTAGGGATGTTGCGGATGCTAATTTTTTCACATCCGCGGATGCGGAGTTTTTGAGGCTGACATCCACCGATGCGAATGCGGATGCGAAGTTTTAAGATATTATTTAAATAAAGTCTATAATGAAGAATTAAACAATGATAACTTAATTATTGACATTTTTATTGTAATCAAATCAAATACATTTAAGATAAATATTATAAGATTGATAGAAAATATCGATAAAGATAGTATAAAATAAAAATATAATACAAAGTATGGTTTCTCTGTATCGAATTGTACGTCAGTTCAAGTACTAATAATAATTTGTATCAAAGATTAATCCAGTTGGAGCCATAATGATATCCCTTTCATCTCTCTCTGTAGCTTGTAGTGTAGTGTAACATTGAGTCAACATTTGTGCCTTTGCAGTAATAAGAACAGCTTTTCTCTTTTTGTGTACTTCCGAAGTAACTAAATTTTAAATTCATAATATGTGGATAATGGTGCTGGTTGCACATAGACTCTAAACGTAGTTAATAAGACTTACATATATCCTTGTGTGTAATTGTTTGTTATCCTAAATAAAGTGGAAAAAAAAAACATAAGTACTTATTTTTATATTAAACACCTACTGGTTCTAATATTAGTAAGTGAAATTAAAAATAGGAGCATTGTACTTAATAAACAGTAGTACCGCCGCCTTTTCTGATTCAAGACGATTACGCAGAGGTTCGTTAATTAAACCCGCGCTGCTAAATAATTATTGTTCACTAGGAACACTGCCCGAGGAGAGGATAAAAATCGTAAATGATATTTTTATACCTCAATGGAACGTATACCATAAAGAATATACTTACGATCTTATATTAGTCTAACTAATTTAAAGTTCACCCATAAACACTTTTTGTCAACTCTTTAATTTAGGTAACACAATGATCACTGTATCAACATCATTTTAAATATATATTTTACGATAATTAGTCCACAGCGCAAACAAACAATGTAACTACTTTATTCAAAGAAACCAATGATGCACCACAAACGTGTAGAAACTTGTCACTAATTTTTCGCTTCCCATAGTCATTGTCACGTGCGATCGGCTCGCGCCTATACCTGGCTCGCCTAATTTGTTTCTTGTCGCTACTTGCATGATTTTCACATCCGCATGAACATCCGCACTTATTAATGCGGATGCAGATGTCCACATCTATGCGGAAGTTCCGCATTTGCGGATGCGGATGCGAATGTTCGCAACAACCCTAGTATTAAGGTGCAAAGTGGAGTGCACCAGTTATACATGTTTATTTCGCGGCTGACCAATACTAGGATAGGATGACACGGCGACCGACCAATACCGGCACAAGAAATACCGCGCCGTGAGTGGAGTTTGCTGATTGATAATAGCATTTCGCGAGTCTATATTTGCTCGTTGGTCAGCCGCCAAGTGAGACAGATAACTGATGCACTTTGCATCAAAATCCGTAATGGAAGTCTGATTTGATTCAATCGTTCTTTGAAAAAAGGGGTTATTATGACGTTCCTTTGACGAAAATCAGAATAATGCGATGGCTGCGAGGTAGAAGCATCACGAGCGCCATATACAGTGTGTTCTAGCGACCGAAGATTCACGAGGCGTCATATACAGTGTGTTCGCTACTGAAGATATCGCGAGCGCCTGTAAAGTGTGTTCTAGCGACGAGGACCATGAGCGCATATAGTGTGTCCGTTTTTATCCACGCATCCGAAGATCACAAGTGCCTTAAGTATGGTCTGTTCTTGTCCACGCATCCGAAGATAGAGGAAGCGTCATATAAAGTGTGTCTAGTATATTATCCGTATTAGTGTTTCCAAGCGCAATGTACAGTGTGTGTAGTTGTATTGTCGGAAAGCTGACAATGTGATTCACTCAGTGATAGTCGCTTGAGAAATTCCATGCCGTTTCGTTTTAGCGCCGAGCTGACCGGCGGCGGCGACGGCGAGGTCCTGCAGCGCGGCGCGCGTTAAAAGTGTCTTCCAGTACTCTGTTACAACGTAGCCTTAAAGTGTGTTCCAGTGTAACGTAGCCTTAAAGTTTATTCCAGTGTAACGTAGCCTTAAAGTGTCTTCCAGTGTAACGTAGCCTTCAAATGTCCTCCAGTGTAACGTAGCCTTAAAGTGTCGTCCAGTGTAACGAACCCTTAAAGTGTGTTCCAGTGTAACGTAGCCTTAAAGTGTCTTCCAATGTAACGTGCCAAAGTGTTCCAGTATAACGCAGCCATATACAGCGGTTCCAGTGTAACGCAGCCATATATACAGCGTGTCCTAGTATCGTATCGTGTAAGGTGGTACATACCGGCCCCAGGCGCACGAGCTGTCCGGCGGCGGCGACGGCGACGTCCTGCAGCGGGCGCGCGTAAAAGTGTCTTCCAGTGTAATATAGCCCTAAAGTGTTTACAGTACACTGTTACAACGTAGCCTTAAAGAGTGTTCCAGTGTAACGTAGCTTAAAGTTTTTCCAGTGTAATATACCCTAAGTGTCTTACAGTACACTGTTACAACGTAGCCTAAAGTGTGTTCCAGTGTAAGTAGCCTTAAAGTTTATTCCATGTGTAATTAAGCCCTAAAGTGTCTTACGTACACTGTTCAACGTAGCCTAAAGTGTGTTCCAGTTAACGTAGTCTTAAAGTTTATTCAGTGACACAGCCTTAAAGGTCGTTCCAGTGTAACGAACCCTTAAGTGTGTTCCAGTGTAACAGCCTTAAAGTGCTTCCAATGTAACGTAGCAAAGTGTGTTCCAGTATAACGCAGCCATATACAGCGTGTCCCAGTGTAACGCAGCCATATATACAGCGTGTCCTAGTATATCGTATCGTGTATGGTGGTACATCCGCCCCAGGGCACGAGCTGTCCGCGGCGGCGACGGCGAGTCCTGCAGCGGGCGCGCGTTCGTCCAACGGCACGCTCCAGCTGCCGCACCAGCGCCTCGCCGCCACACCCGAACCGAACATAACGTGAACAACTGACAACAACACACACCATACCCATGTATTATCATAATATATCATCATCACAGCTCATTAAACGTCCCACCGAGGGGCACGAGCCTACCCGTATAGGGTGATTAGCCTTAGTCGTGCACGCGGGCCCGTGCGGATTGGACGACTTCACACACAACCTTCGAATCTCTTCGCAGGCGTGCATGAGGTTCCTCACGATGTTTTCCTTCACCGTAAGAGAGTCGGATAACGTACAATATTTTTCGAAAATTCAAAAATACACTGGTACGTGTCGGGATTTGAATTATATATATATAATATATATAATAATTATTTTATTATTTTGTTCATGTGTTATAATATATATATATATATATATATATATATACATATAATTATTTTATTATTTTGTTCATGTGCTTTTTTTTCCTTTTTTGTTCTGTTCAAAAGTTCTTTTTATTTTAAATGTTAGTATACAATTATTTTAATTTTAATAAGTGCGTGTCATAAGTTGAAATAACTTCATTTCAAATTAAGTGACGATAACTGATTCTTTTCGTCCCGTCAGAATACCGTGTTGTTACGGTACGTCTGATAACAGGCAGGCGCGCGTCGTTTCAACTTATGCCGAGGCGGGTCCTATTGACTTTTTATGTATTATTTTTTTGTTTCGTTTTACTTGTAAAATTTATGTTATGTTAAAGGGTCAATAAATGATTTATCTTTCTTTCTTTCTTTATATACTTTATTTATTAAGGACAACCAACAAAACAATCACTGAATATACAAGTTTGGTGACATAAATCTAAATTTAGTGCAAAGTGATGTCTTAATTATAGGCATAAAAAAAGAATCTAAAATTAAATTTGAAACACATGCTGCACTGTGGCAGCTGCAGAAGTCCTAAGGTTATTAGTCTTGGATCAAGAATTTCACTAATGCAGCCACAAAGAAGCAACACAGTGGTATTAACAATAACACTTAATAATAGTATGCCACAGAAATAGGAACAAATATTACTTTGCATTGTACCAATCGATCTCGCGAAATCTCTTGACTTATCCGATATAAGTGATAAAAATAAAAATAAATATTCACTGACATTCACACAGAGCCATCTAGCCCCAAGTTAAGCGTGAAGCCTGATTATGGTACTAAACAACGGATAACATACTTAATACTTTTTTGTAAATATATACATATTATACATAAAAAACCCAGACCATTATAAACGAACATGTTTATGCATACAAATGTTTGTACTGCCGGATGAACCCTGGTGTAGAAGCCGACGTCTCAACCGCAACGCAAATGGGTCGTCAATATATTTATGTAGATATCGTAATAGGCACTGGCGTCGGCCGGTACCCGCGCAAACGCTACGTACTGCATTTTTTTAAATTGGTAACATCATCGAAAATATTCATTTAAATTATATGCTGTAAAGTCTGGCCCCGCATAAGAGATAGACATACCATCGCGAGTTTTCTGTTATACTCTTTTCGATGTGAACAATACTCAGTACATTATTTGATACATCTTGTAGGATTCTGCCTACGTTTGAAACTTCAAAATTACAGAATTTCTCTACTTTTTACAGGATGCTATACATATAACCTTCATCTTGAATCCCTCTATCTATTAAAAAACCGCATCATAATCCGTGCGTTGTTTTGAAGATTAAAGCGCACATAGAACATAGGGACAAAAAAGCAACTTGTTTCATACTATGTAGTGATCTAAGGTTAACAAATACTAAATAAAAAAACTCACTTGTCGAGATGCGGCGCCGGCTGTGTTGTTCTACAACACACAACAAACAAGAAAGATAGCGGGCGGGCCAGCAGCAACCGGCGACGCCGCGCCCTCTACACACACAACTAACTTCACCAACATGTTTTACTACTTCTCTATTCAACCTATCGCAGTCCACTGCTGGACATAGGTCTCCCCCATTTTGCGCCAGATATCCCGCTCCTCCGCTTTTCTCATCCAGCTTCCACCAGAGACATTTCGCAAGTCGTCGGGCCGGAGGGCGTCCTACGCTTGCCGAGACGCGGTCTCCACTCCGAACTCGTCCGTCCAAAGGCCATCGGTTCTGCGACATACGTGACCGGCCCACTGCCACTTCAACTTGCTGATCCGACGGGCTATGTCGGTAAATTTAGTTCTCTTACGGATTAAATCATTTCTGATGTTTTACTACTTGTTTGCCCACAAACATATATCTAGATATTGCTTCGTGAAATAGAAATGTTTTACACTTCTGTGTTTTGGGATGAGGCCACTGTAGCTTAAATTTACAATGTATAAGAGATCTATGATCTGTGGTCTCGGGTAACAGGCCAAGTGCAGAATTGATGGCGAATAATAACTATCAGTTGGTGGTCTCAATTAATGCCACTTTCAGTTCACTTTTTTCATGGTCAGGTGTATCATTTACTGTCAGGTATCTTAACTGTAATGTACATAAAAGTTGGCAGACAACCAAGCTTCCATAAAAAATCTTCTTCCATTTTATTTTGTTTTTCAATGGTGCTATCTAATGTGTAAAAATATAATTATTACATTTTTCAAGTATTAATATACTTACAGTATAATGAAATGTAAAAAAACGTCTAATGCCTACTGCTGTTGGCTGCAAAATTACACAGGCCTAAGGTAACTATATTCATACTTACTACTGCATACTAAATTATTTACATTTTTTATGATGAATAAGCAAATAATGTCTACCAAAACAAATTTACTGGTTATCATGTTTGCGGAAAGAATACGAGACCCAATTGAGGTTTATTTATTATGATGTCTTCAGGTGTTTACTGTCTGCAAACATGTTAATGCTGTGCAAAGGGTGGATCAACATTGTTAAATAAATTTAGTTATTAATTACAAACTAAGTATTGGTTAATAAATTTACCATCTCCTTTGACTTACATAAAGAATTGGGAACCATTCGTGTCTTTTCTCTGTTGGCCATAGACAGCAAAAATGGCTTGTCGTGTTTCAAATCAAATGTTTCATCTAGAAATCAAGGTATTATTGTATCATTATCCTCTCTCAGCCAATCTGCAATGGGCCTGTGTGTACAACTAAGGCTATATACACCCTTCATGGGTAAGAGTTTGCCCCCCCATTATCATTTCATACCATGAAAGCACTTTCAGCATTTAGTTTTATAAGCCTATGGGTAACTACACATCTGAACAAAGAGTGAACAAGACTTTGACAGCACAAAACATAAACCTATAGCAACATATGGTATAGTGTTGGCACTAGTCTGGATTTTGCCAGACAGTCCTGATTTTAAAGGCATTGTCCTGGGTCCCTATGGCCTATCGATTTTGTCCCAATTTTTGACACATGTGATAGATCAATCAAATAAAATTTAAATAACAAACTTGATAGAAGATTATTATAGTGGATTTGTGAAAAAAAGGAAAATGTATGAAATAGTTCATCATTGAATAGATTATTAGATTTATATGATAAATACAAAATAAAGTTTCATTTTCTTAGACTACGTCACATTTGTCATAAAATGATTGGACCTAAGTTTGAATGTCACTGATGGATGCCCGATCATCCCAATTTTGTTTCCCCTAAAGGTGGTAACCCTGATGTGGTATGGTATAAAAACACTTCAATAAGTGATCGGTGTAGATTTTGTCCACCAGTGATGAACAAATTTATGTTGCTGTGGACATTCACTTGTCTATTAGTAGGGTGATATGAATTTTGAAAGACTATCTTTTGGAGCATTTTGAAGATATATGTCACATTATGCTGGTGTATGTTGTCAAAGAAAGTCTCAAGAAAATTTTAATACCAAAAACTCAACTTACTGTGTTTATGACAATGGGGACAGAGTTCTGCATTGAACTTTTAAATTTACATTGAATATAGAGAGGAATGCAACCGTAAATAACTCTTTAAACATAGTAGATTACCTTCAAAAGTCCCTCCATAAATGGATTCACCCCCAGTACCATTAGCATTTGTAAAACACCACCTTGTATCATAAAGTCTTTTACAACACGATGAAATACCATACCCTGAAAGAAACAATATTCACTCATACTCTCATAGATTTATAAATTTTATCACACAATATTATTGTCCTCATACCTTGTAGGATAATGGTTTCCCGGTAACCTTACCAACTCCCATCTCACCAGTACATAGCGCACGAAAATTCTCAGCAGTTTCCGGTGCTACATCATTGAATAGCTCAAAAACATGCGGCCTGACGGCAAGCCACCTATTGTTATGTCCATGAAAACCCTATCACGAGGTGGTTTTTCGTCGCCATCGACCGTCATTGTGAAAGCAATATTGGTATATAAGGTGCAGTTAAGCTTCAAAGGCGAAAATATTCACACAATCAAACGATATTCGATGCGAAATACACAAAAATATAGAAATATTTCAACAAATTTGATATCGACGAAAAACGTAAGAAGTCAGTTCAGTCATTTTTCAGTCAGGTCCTGACATAGAATTAGACTACAGCATAGAATCCGGTTAAATAGCGATTAAAAACTTATACCTGATGCTCTCACTCCCTACACGATTTTGCGTAGGCGAAAATGAGACAGCAAACTGATCATTGTTCTCATAATTAGCAGGTCGTCACATCTGTTATGTCATTGGAGTCATTCACATACTACCAAATTCAAAATCTCATTTTGACGTACATTGTTAAAGATTGTTAAAACAGTTTGACACCTTGCTCACATGGCCGGATTATAGTACTGTCAGTGGTTTGGCGGCTCCTGATTATAAGAAAAATATTTTCTGTGTAATTTGCACTCAGATTGGCTCAGATAGTGATTTATCTATACTAAAACTCGTTCTTATTGAAGTGTTTTAGATTATAAAAACATGTCTTGTGTTATTGACGGTTGTTTTTCACATTCAGGAAGGAAAGAAAGCAGTGGTGAAAAGATTCACTTTCATTCGTGAGTTTTTGATTAAATTTATATTAAATAAATCAGGAAATGTGTGTAAACTATGATATAAATGTTTCTTACTTATAGTTGTACTTTTCAAATAAAAGCCAAAACAGTATTTGTCTACTTTTTCTCAAAAAATCCCAATTAAATTTTCTAGGTAAACATTTCAACTAGTGATGTGGCTTTTACATATCGATATTTGAGTTAGGCTTTCCGGCGAAGCAACATCAGCAGATATATTAAGGTTATTATAATATTACAGTTTCCCAAAGAATGAAAATATGAAACAAGAATGGATAAGACGAGTCGGGAGACCTGACTGGAACTGGAAGCCACACAGCAGGATCTGTTCTAAGCACTTCTGTCCCGACAATTATTTGCAAAATGAATTTTCTTTAAAAAGGAGATTAAAATTTGATGCTGTGCCTTCATTAAATTTGTCCGAAGCTGAACCAATTGTAATTATCTGCCTATTAATATAATCAACACAAAAACGAAACCTTTCCAATGTATAAATAATTTTCAGAGTTCAGATCGAGGATACATTCACAGTGCAGCATCTGTTGTACAATGGCAAGGAAATAGTGCAAAAGTATGTACAATTTGCACAATATTATTATAATTATTTTATTATTATTATTATGTTTTCGAAATCCTTAAGATTCACGGGCCAAATAGTGGCCCGGTCCTTTGGAAGGCATGTGTGGGGCCGAAGCCAACAGCACAGAGGCCTTTTTTCGAATGTTTAATCTTTGTAAGTGTTACACGTTATTATTGTTATTATTATTATTATTAGAACCTTCAAGCTGAGCAGCGCTCCCGCTATCCTGCAAATTATGTAGAACTACCTATTGCTTGCGGCTTCGCTCGCGTTAAGGAGTATTATTTTTTATCGCCTGTTTTGTATCCTTAGGGATGGAATTCATCAACATTCTTAAAGGAGATTTCTACATCCATAGTAGCTTTACCTTAAATCCTGTCTTAGCGAATGCCTGCGTTTTTACCTGCATGTTAAATTTCAGCCCGACCCGTCTTGTGGTTTGTGCATTGATAGATCACTATGTCAGTCAGTCATTTAGTCACCTTTGAGTTATATATATTAAGGAGATAGGTAGATGGCTTCGAAGCGTCTGGCTCATTGGGTGAGCAGGTATAAAAAGCCGGCCAATGAATGCGTCGGCAATCTTGAGTTCAACTCAAGAGTGAGTTACTCATAACATTTTGTGAAAAATTAAACGCGTTTGCTGTATTGAAATCTCACTTAAATGTTTATTTTATTCAACTATCCTATCTATCTAATCCACCATCTTTTTATAACCATGATGGTGCCCCAGTTTAAATTTTCACGGATTTAAAACACCTGTTACTATACTCAAAACTAAAATACCGAATAGATGGACGTACAGGATGTGTAGTTTTAGTAATATAATACGGAATATTTTATTTCTGACATAATATTTACCCCGTGAGAATCGAACCCACTACCTTCAGATCGAGGGCCGAATGTTTAGACTCACGTCTAGCGTGCACATTAACAATATTTCCAGATACCATTATCACTACATAGTATATAACATAGTCGCTTTTTCAGTTCCTATATTAAATCTTTAAAACTACGCAACGGATTTGGATGCAGGTTTTAGGGTTCCGTAGCCAAATGGCAAAAAAACGAAACCCTCATAGATTGATGTCCTCATAGATGTATGTCTGTCGATCCGTCCGTATATCACACCATTTTTTCTCCGAAACTATCAGCACTACACTATTCAAATTCTGTAAGTATTATTCTGTGAACTGCTATAAGGTTTTGACAAGAAACTTGAAAAAAATATATACATTTTGGGCTCTCCATACATTGAACGGAACATCAATTTTTTTTTCATCGTTCCCAATCGTGTGGGGTATTAATGACAAAAGTCTTGAGCAATGCGTCCTACCCGTACTAATATACGCAGCTGAAAAATGGACACTGACTGCGGGATTGGTTCACAAGTTCAAAGTCACTCAACTCGCAATGGAGCGAGCTATACTCGGGGTCTCTCTTAGGGATGAGATTAGAAATGATTTAATCCGTAAGAGAACTAAAGTTACCGACATAGCCCGCCGGATCAGCATGTTGAAGTGCTCCTAGCTTCCCTCACGAAGTTTTTACGGCTAAGTTAGAAAGTTTGGTCTAAGGAAACATATTCTTGCAAAACCTCGAGAAGGACGCCATCAAAGTTTACATAATAGTAATCCCCGTGAGAATTCAACCCACGACCTCCATGTCGAAAGCCAAATATTTAGTACCTTCGCTAGAGCTCATTATCAATATTTTCAGATACCATAACTATCGATAAAATATAATAATTCATTCCTTTCACTAGCAAATTCATCAATCAAATCAAGTTGTGACAACATACCAGATAATGAAACGACTCGTAACACATGTCTCTTTCTCACCCACTATTAAATACGTTAAGGAAAAGGAATGAAGATATGCAGTGCAGTTGTTATTTTAGTCATCCTTCCACTTATTTATGGTTCCTAGGGTCCTGAGGCCAGTTCTTATGATACAGAAGTTACACTTCTAGAATAGTTTACTTTAATAAAAAAATGGAAGCATTATTCCACTACTCAATGTCTTGCGAAAGCATTGAAAAATAGAAGAGTGTACAAGAACATGCCTAGAAAAACGTTCAAAACTTTAGTTGTGTCGGAGGTTTTAAATATAAATAATAAATCATTTCATTACAACTTTAATTTTGGTCGATATGATAGCAACAAATGATGCCTTCCTAAATTTGATTTCTTTTGAAATACTTTTAATAGAACCAAAAATTAAAATAAAAAAATCCTGTTTAATTATCACAATATAAATAATAAAATTAGTTTCTGAACGCAACTGTACAGTTGGTTTTTAGAGTACCGTAGCCAAATGGCAAAAAACGGAACCCTTATAGATTCGTCAAGTCTGTCTGTCCGTCCGTCCGTTCGAATAACACAACCTTTTTTTTTTCTCTGAAACCATGAGCACTACACTATTCAAACTTTGTACTTATATGTATCTTATATTATGTCTATGATATGTATTCTGTAAACCGCTATTAGGTTATAATAAAACTTAAAAAATAATTTATTTTGCGGATTCCCATACTTGAAGTGAAAACTAAATTTTTTTTTCATCGTACCCCCACGCTAGGGGTATTAAGTGTAGATCTTAAAAAATGGTATTGAGGTTTCTAATGTATATTTTTTTTATAAATTGAATAGTTTGCGCGAGAGACTCTTCAAAAATTTTGTCCCCCCCCCCCCCCCCCCTCTTATTTCTAAACTATGGGGTTGATAAAATCGAAAAAAAATATATGATGTTCATGACATTCCAACAACGAAATTTAGTTTGAACGATTTCTGGTGTGTAGTTATTTTTTATACGTCATAAACGGTGAACCACTATTTTTTCATATTAAAGCTTAGTAGGTACCTCAGTAAATAAAATAATTTTTTTATTTACTTGCTGTGCGGAACCCCTCTGCGCTTGGCCAATTATTAATATATATTAGTTCCATTTGGAACAGTCTAAGTCCATACACATACTACCTCGTCATTTGCAAATTTGCTTTTGTTTAATAAATGAAATAATAGTGATGAACATGGTGATAATGAGTGACTTTGAACTTGTGAACCAATCCCGCAGTCAGTGTCCATGTCTCAGCTGCGTATGTAAGTACGGGTAGGACGCATTGCTCAAAGACTTTGTCTTTAAAATATTATTATATTATTCTATGCTCGGGTCTCTCTTGGGATAAGATCAGAAAATGATTTAATCGTAAGAGAACTAAAGTTACCGACATAGCCCGCCGATCAGCAAGTTGAAGTGGCAGTGGGCTGGTCACGTATGTCGCAGAACGATGGCCGTTGGAGCAGACGAGTTCTGGAGTGGAGACCGCGTCTCGGCAAGCGTAGCGTAGGCGCCTCCGGCCCGAGGGACCGACACTTGCGAAGGTCGCTGGTGGGGCTGGATGAGGAAAGCGGAGGACCGGGATATCTGGCGCGAAATGGGGGAGACCTATGTCCAGCAGTGGACTGCGATAGGTTGAATAGGATAGGATAGGATGGTGATAATGAGTGATGATCATGATAATATAAATAAGATAATGATGTATATGAATACATCATTATCATGATCATATATAGAATATATGAATGCCTTACTCGTTTTAATTAAGGTGTGCGACTTTAATTAAATCTTAGGCGGACTTCTTAAGACAACTCAAAGTGACAGTTATACTGTTTTGGTCATTTGCAACACTTGCACTTGTTCACAACACTTAATGAAGATCTTTATCTGATGAATTTTAAGTTTTGAATTAAGAAACAAGTCTGCGTAAGGTTTAAAATGTCTACATCTTTACAGAAGCAAGTAGGCATTAATATATCATCTATCATTATTATGATCATCACTCGTCATTATCATGTGCATCACTATTTCTTCATCATCAAACAAAAGAAAATTTACTAATGACAGGCGATTCTATGACCTTAGCCTGTTTCTTAGTATGAACGGAACTAAACGGAGATTAAAAAACACACCGCATTTCGTATAAATTTGACACTTGTTTGACAGAGACGCTTCTTGAACGCCAACTCGTATAATTTCGTATTTTCATAGTTCATTAACTTGACGTGAAATTATATTGTGAAATATCTGTTTTATTTCCTTTTGTTTATTCTAAATAGTGAATTATAGTCCTCTATCTAATATGCTGGATCCGGCGACAACACTACATCGTAAAGCTACGCGGCCTACCTTTCTCTACTACCGTTGAGGACGTCCTCGATTTTAGGTGCCGTGAATATTCTCAATGGAAAGAGGGTAAGTAATACTTACTTCTACGTAAATAAATTTTTTACTTCGTAACTCTTGGGGTTAGTTGCCAAGCTAGAACTTTGGCAACTTTATTATTTAGTGATAATAACTAGCAACAGAGATATTGTGCTAGTATGTACAAACATATAACTGAAGTATTTATTAATACAATTTAATCAAAAATACTGGTATCAATTATGGTAGGGCAATAACATCATACTATGGTTCTTTTGCGACAGCTTTTATTTTACTAATGTACTTTTTTGTTTAAAATGCAATATAGTGATAAATAAGTAACAAAAATCGGTAGTATGTATGAAGTATTCATATTCTTGTCAGCATTGGTTAAGTTTTTATTTTTTGCGCACAGGTATTCACTTGACTGAGGTGCGTCCGGCAGACATCTGGGAATGTTTTGTCGAAGTGGAAAGTCAGCAATGTTGAGGAGGTGCTCAAAAAAGACAAGGAAAATATGGGAACTAGATATTGAAGGTAAGATTATCACAAAATTTCTTACTAGTTGTGACCTGCATTGTTCCTGAGATGAGTGGCGTGCACTCCATATATGATAACCAGTGCATACCCTTGTGTCCAGACAACCCGGAAAATCGCCAACATATTACAATGATCCTACTTATTGGTCATTACCTTCTACAGATTGACCCTAGGTGATTTGCTGTCATCAAAAGCATCAATTTGACAAAAATATAAATTCTTTATTTTTTGCAATTATGTCATTCACTTTCAATACTCTACTTGTTATCTCTGTGCACACCACGTTTGAGATATTTTTGCACAGTTAAACATAACCTTTGTTAATCCAGGGTGTCGGTAAGTCTATGCCATGATATAATATAATGTCAGGCTAAGTTGACTGCTTAATTTCTATTTTGTAAGGCTCGCCTAATGTTAAATGATACTGCCATGAACATTTGAAATACCAGACTCAATGTGATGCCTAAATAGTACTATGCTACACAATTTTTTGTCTTTTGCAGTATTCTCAACAGACGCCAAGACATGGAGTGGCTTTAAATGCAATGCGCCAGACTGAGAATGGCTTTGACAGCCTGCCCAATTTGACCGACCATGGAATAGTAAAGCTCAGAGGCTGCCATTTGGTTGCTCCAAGGAAGATTGTTCAGTTCTTTGATGGTATGTAAACATGTTGGATGTATGCCACCGTGCTATGTATTTTTGCATAGAGGGTTTAAGTGAGTTGATCTTGCAGGCGTATGTTTAAATCAAATTTTGAATGATTAAAGTCACTTATTTCAAAGTATCATGTTATTTTC